>CM042752.1:4858781-4860841 GCA_022496165.2 Catalaphyllia jardinei
CATTTTAATCGTAACAATTCCCTTTTAATATTACTTCAATTTCTATTCATGTTTACCCCGCCTTAAATGATTGGCATTAACTAAAAGTTGTTTAAAGGAAAAAGTTCTTCCTTTCATGGTGTTCGTTCAGCGCTCGGCAGATCAGCAGCAGAGACATTTGTGCCTAAAGATGGACCGTTTCTACATGTTACAGAACCTGGACTCTATAGATTCCATACGAGCGTCTCGATTTGCTACTCGAGACATGAAAAAAAATACATAAGAGAGTGATAAGACATTGCTAGACGTCATTCAAAATAGTCTTGTTTTGGCCACACATGCACAGGAGGTTTACAGTGTACACTACAAGCCTAGCCTCTTAATTCAGAAGCAGCGTAAATACGACGTTAAACAACATGGACGTAGAAAGAGGAACACCCCATGAGAAAAATTCACTAAAAATTAAAACACCTGTTAAGACATTACAAATGCCGCGTTCTTAAAGAGCCACCACAAAAACAAAAATCTTGGTCTTAAGTCGCTTTGATTTTTTTTATAGCTAACAGAAAACTCAAGGTTCTTCATATCATTTCAGTATGACAAGGCTGGCAAGGCAAATGTCGTACATATACAAAATATAAAAGAAAATAAAAGGCTGACCGGACGACTTTAAATGTTAAATTTAATACCCAATATTTCGGTTAGACAGGACTAACCTTCCTCAGGGGCTACAATGAAGCTAAGTAACTATGGATAAAACGGTTACAAAATTTAAATGATACAAGATCCGGCTTCACTCCGCTGCTGTTTGCAAAAGTGGTCCTTGCATTACAGTATACAAAATAACTCGTTACAATCCTTGAAAACAGAAAAGAGGGCTCGTTCTTTTTCGGAAACCTAAAAAGGCCACGATCCACTGACTACCGTGGCGTCTTCGGACCCCAACGATACAGCAAATATACATTTTTCACTCCGAATAGCGAGTGTACACGACACTATTTTATTTAAGTGCTGTCTGAAGAAACCACTTGACAGTCTTAAGACTCCCCGGGGGGCCGTGTTAGACTCCTGGTCAGGAGTTTAATCACAGAGAGATTAGACGGCGAGTCTCTCTTTTCCTCGAAGATCCGTGGGAAAGAACTCAAAAGAAGTAAGCGTGTGAACGTGACTGTGAACGTTACTTTGGAGGGGCGATGCCGCGAGCCGCTAGTAGAGTGGGCGTTGGGAGACGCTGCATCGCCGCTCCCGCGTCGCGCTCACGCTTACTTGTTTTTCGTTCTTTCCCACGGATTTTCGAGGAAAAGAGAGACTGCTCGCAGTCTACAGAGAGATTCATGAAAAGCAACTAACTAGAAACTTGCTATATTCACGAGTTTTGAAAATTACCCCAAAAGCATTACTTTTTTCTCCTAAGTGTCGTTGCCCGCGTTTTGCCCGAAAAATTTCATAAGTAAATTTCCGTAGCTGGGGTAAGGGGGGGGGGGGGGGGAAGCTGCAGCCCTCCTCGCCCCACCCCCAAACTGGTACGCCTATGCTTGCTTCAATCAAAGGCGTAAAATTGCTTTTTACGACAACAAAGAACTCGATGGACTACCTTTTCCGATCTTTCGCCGGCCCAACGAGTCTCGGACACGAAAAGATTTCGTGACGTGTTGCTTTTCCCGGGATCCGACAGTTGACCTCTGTGTCATGCACCTGGGCATAAATTTCTTTCGTGCACCTGATAGCGAGGGACAGATTCCCTTGTATTCGCTTCCATCATGTAGCATGTTGTGTTGTCTACTGTCGGTATAAACTTTTTTTCAATCTATGGGAAACTCTGAGTCATGGTTATCAAGTTTTAATCAGAGTCACGTGAAATGAGAAGTGTTAAATATCATAGTTCTCCTTGATCGCTTTGTACAAAAGAAGTACTGAGTGGGAGTGGGTAAGTAGTTTTCTTGTACAAGTAAAAGAAAGAACATTGTAGGGAGGAATGTGCCATAGTAGATAAGAGTTCGGCAGAAGGTTCAAACTTTGAAACTAACTCATTCAAAATAGGTAAAATTCCAACTGTATCGAGAGAAAAATCATTGAGGATT
>CM042752.1:4868970-4881675 GCA_022496165.2 Catalaphyllia jardinei
AAATAGGTAAAATTCCAACTGTATCGAGAGAAAAATCATTGAGGATTGATCTTGCAAATTACCGACCCCTCACTGTAAGGGATAATTTTGACCGGAATTAGGCCGGAAGCTCCCTCGCAGCGACACTACAAATTGTTCTACTTCAGATCTGCTGAAATTCCGTTGAATTTGATACCTACGAAATTCTTATTGCTTCCATATAAGCTATTAGCCTCAAAGTATTTTGGCCATGGCATCCCATCTGAATCGAGAGACAGCTTCACCAGTGTTGTTCATCGTATCTGTGCTCGCCATTCAAATTCTCGGTATTTTGGCGATGGTGTTGACTGGCATATGGATGAATCATTATTTGGGAGGATTCGGTTGGGACGGCACAAAACATGAGTTTGATTACCATCCTCTCTGTATGGTGATAAGTCTGGTGTTTCTGTACAGCGAAGGTAAGATTTTTAATTGTTCCTCAATGTTCCAGTACATTGTGCAATTTGGCAGCACGGCGTATCGAGACTTCGCCTGTTTTATGAACCGAAACAGGTATCGTGAATTACATTACAGTTCAGCGTCGGAGTCAATCGAGCAGATCAAGAACTGCAGTTATTTTGATTTTGGACGGTTCTGGCAGCCGTTTGTGTTTTTCCTGGTTTTAAATCTTGACTTTAAATCTTTTAAAACTTCTTGTGTTGTGGATTGATTGTGCGATGTAACGTGCGCGACGCGGAACTTTAGCCGCGGTTGTCAATTGATGATCTCTTTTGTTGTCGGCCTTTCGTTGTCGGCGTTCGTGATCGGAAACAAAATAACTCGATGCTCAATGAGCTCTTTGCTATTAACTTGAACTTTATTTCTAACGGAAACGTACACCGAAAGAATCCTTGAAACCCGGGGTTTTTAAAAGTTTTAAATTTCTTTTGCTCGTGACGTGCGGAGTAAAATCGCTAGGAGTCTTATTCGACCCCGTCGGTGCGCATATGGCAATATTTTCGTCCAGAACGAGAATGATTTCACCCAGAAGAAGGAGAAAAGAATTTTCGTTTCCAGGCAAAATTTGGCCATTTTTGATCAAATAAAAAGCAAATTGAAGCTTGGAAAACACGCTTCAGGTGAGTACTTCAACGTACCGCACTGTAAGCCTGGGAGGAGACTGGAGTCTACCCTCGCGCCTAGGCCTTTATCAAATATGAAAGGCGACCATATTGCTTGAAGCTAAAAGACCAAGCTAAGGCTCTTACTTCGTGTAGAAGACACAGCTGACGTACAACAATAGAAGACAAAAGGACAAAAGAACGAAGAAAACAATAGAGACAATAGGTTTGTTTAGCGTCGTTCTTTTGTTTGGTGTACTGTGTCTTCTACCCGAAGTAAGAACCGAAGTTAACTGTATCAGGAAATATATTCCAAGAGATTTGATAAATAGTAAGTTCAATACACTTGAGCAATAGTTACAATCTTCGATCGAACTGACTCTTGTCTTCGATCGAATCGACTTTTATCGATCGAAACAACCTTCGATCGAAACGACTCGCATTCCTAAATTTCCTGGGGAAATGTTGGTAGGGGGATCTTGGACCGTCGCGTTTTGCTGTTTTTTGTACTCCTGGCACTACGCTTTGTAGAGTCGAGAAGAGGCAAAATCAGCGATCTCCCGGTTTTCGATATTTCCACGATGGCATCTCTGCTTTTGGAAAGTTTGCAAAAGCGCCGCTTAGAAACCCTGTAAATGAATAAATCGATTAGGATTTATATTCGTTGTCTGATTTCAATGTCTCGGTCTGATTTCACTTGTTTGCATCTGATACTGGGTCAGTATCTGGTAGACCGGCATTGCTTCCTGCAACAGGGCGGATCTAAGCAGTCATGTGTATGCATTCGATGAACGATAGTTAACAATTAGACAGGTGGCCCTTGAGGGCGAAGAGTCTAATTGTTATTAACCTGCGATCAGGCACTTTTTTTGCATCTAAATACAGGGAAGGAGGTATGATCTCAGGCTAAATTGTTATAGTATCACCCAACTAATCGGACAGAAATGGCGATAATAAAGTTAGCAAATGCAAGTTGAAGAAATATTTATTTCGGGAAAAAGCGAAAGAAAAACCAGTGAATTTCGCTACTCGATGACTAAAGATCGTTTTCACTGTCACGCAATAAAAAAAATAAATCGAAAACTATCCAGTGGAAAAAGCTAAGAAATTGTGATCTTACAGAAGATAAAAACATAATACACTTCTCCAAGTTTCAGGCCCGTGCGTTTCTCCAAACTCCAGATATTCGTCGAAATGTTTCACAGAAATTTACAGAGCCCAGTATGAAAACGCCAGCCGGAAAATAGAGTAAACATCTGGAACTTACTTTGGCTTTCTAGGCGACTGATTATCAGTACTGGAAAAACAAGTATTTACATGAGCACTTTTCATAGTGCTCTAACTTCTAAAAGGGGTCAAAATCATGAGTTAAGTATATATTTTGCAGCAAATTCGATCGTAGCCTAGTGTCACGCACCTCCATAACTCGGAAATTCAAAATGCTCTAGTTTCCAAACGAAGCAAGCTGTTGAGCTGTATAATTGTAAACAGATATAAATATGCTGCCTCTTAAACCTGATGAGGATAAAAACTTTGGTGGATCTTTAGATTTAGATTTTAGAAAGTGATGACGTCACGTGAAAACGATCTATTGTACCCTAGTGGTGTAGCCAATGAAAATGCAGGATTTGCATTAGTCTGCTAGTTGGGTTATACTAATACGATATGTGTCAGGTTACGCGGAGAGGCGGTAAGTGCCAGAACTGTGTAAAAGGGTACCACGCGAACTCGGCGTGCTCTTTGGGGAACTAGCTCACTGAACGAGGTACTCCGTGTCGACAACAGCCAACAATTCAACAATAAGATTTTATTCAAGTAAATCTTACTTTTCACTCCTGTCCCTTTTCTTTCTTCCCTTGATTTACACTTCTCTTTGGGTCGCTCAGGGTTTTTTCGTGATGCCTGATTAGCTGATTTTATTTTCCCTGAAAGAGGGAACTTAAAAAAGTATTCTTTGTGACTCGTGACCGAAAGCTTTGTGTGACCCGTGAGGAACCTGAATTATTAACCATGAATAATTGTTAAATATTCGTGATTTTAGAGTCATTGTCTATCGAGGGTGACTTAGGTCAGTTTTGGTATGCGATTTGTAATATGGATCCTTGACTTAGACATTCGTGATTTTGTTTTCTTCAAACACTGTTTCTACTGTAAGATCAGGCCATTAAAAAGAGTGTAAAAAATGCTTATTTTTGTTATTCGGGAAAACGAAACTTTTATATCCGTTTTATGTCCGTTCGTGAACCGTGGGCCCCCCCCCCCCCCTCTGTAAGACCTTCTTCTCTGAGGGTCGCACAAGGGGAATAGATAGATAGATAGATCACTTTATTTATACACGGTAAATTCCACTCAGTCGCATACAAGCAAAATACCTACAAATGTGAAAATTAAAACTATATAATCATTATAAATATATATACATGTCCAGATTATGTAAACAGTGCTAAAGAACTCGATTTCTCCTTGTTTTGACTGCTCTTTTAGGCCACCTAAGAGCCAAGTGATAGGAGAAAAAAGGGAAAGGATGGCAAGAAAAGCAAGATAAACGGGTGGAGAAGGAGAAAAAAGACTGACTTTCCTTTTCATTTTTATATCGTTGACTTTGGAGTCGCTTGGCGTGCGATTTCAATTTTTTTAGCATCGTTTTCATAAATCCAGACATATATATATATATATATATATATATATATAAATATATACAAACTGAGCTAACTACTTATTAAAATGAAAATAAATGAAAATAAAAGTACTGCTTTTCAGGGTCGCCGTGTCAATTAGTTTACTCAAAACTGAAGTTACTTAGCTTCGTCTTAAGGGACCGGTCATAAAGTAGGGGGGTTAGCTATGAAAATTTGGGGGTGGGTCAGGGAAAAAGTGCATTAGGGGTGGGTCGTGTTAAATTATTCAGTTAGTACAATCTGTTTTCAATAATATATCTAATTTTCCACTTTAATCCAACTTTGTATGACAACAGGAATTCACATATCATATATTTTGTTTTCATTTATTTGCAGTCTTAAATCTAAAAAGTAGCCAGGTAACGTTTTATAGTATAAAATCTTGAACATTAATCAGCTTTACTGTGTGTTCATAAACCTTTACTTATATTATTTAAAACACCTTTTTAAACAGCTTCTTCTATAAATCATCTTTAGGCATCTTCACCACTACCATCACCCTCAGAAGCATTATCATCATCATCATCCTCCTTCTCATCATCATCATCATCATCATCACTATCATCTATAGCATACAATACAACTTGTGACACATTTGCTTTGATTGTTTCAATAGCATCCACTGTAAATTGGCCTTTACTTATCAATAGTTTTAGCCAGCGACCATCTCTCTTTTTCAAGCTGTTAAGGCCTATCACACTACAATGATTGGAGGTTATCACATCACCATAAGATGACAGGTGACTGATTGCGGAGAACACTCTCGCAATTTTCTCTGCTCTCTCACGCTGTCGCTTCCTGGCTTTTGCTTTATTTTCTTTCACTCTTCTCTTCTTTGAAACAAATGTTTCTTTTGCAAAAGGATACATCCTTTTGTGCATGTCTTTTTGGGCCTCTGCTCTAGTCAAACTCTCATCAATGTTCCTCTGCAATTCTGCAATCCTTCCCAAACATTTTTAATTAAAACGTTGCCCACACTCTTCTCCACTGATGATTTTCCCAGAGTTTTTAGCGAACCGCTGGGCATTCTCTTTCTGGATGCTACTCTTAAGCTTCTCAGATTTTTCCTTCAAATCCTGAAGTTTTTTAATCTTGTATTTAATTGCTTGGCAGTTAGTAGACCTTAATGGTTCCTCTTCTAAATCGCCTTCTGGAACTGCTGCTTGCAATGACATAGTTGACAGGGGGCAGTCAAGGTCATACTGGCGTCTGCAAAATCTCGCGCATTTCTTGACCACTTCCATAGGCATTCATAAAAAGGGGGTAGGACATCTTCATTAAGAAGTTTAGCTCGTGCCGACTGGGGATTTGGAATAAAGCCAAATTTCTTATCTTTCCAAGGTGTTGTGGAGGGTTTCTTTACTGAGCCTGACAATTTCAAGCCACTGGCACTTGAAGGGCTGGCCAGGTTTCCATTTAACCTCAATCTAGAGAACTGTTTAACCTGGATTTCAGTAAGTCCTATGCCAAAATATAGAATTACTTTTAATATTTATATATTAAAGATTTCGTTTAATCTAAAAACATTGGTGCGTTTTGTATTTATGCGTATTTATTTATGCGTACTTTAAGAAAATCAGTATATTCATAGAACAGCATGTTCACTTTGGAAAACTGTACTTAGAGTATATCAAAGGTGATTGCCATCAAAACAGTGGAGTCCAATTCCCTCCTTCAAGAGATTCATTGCACCGGGTACCACGTCCAAAGCCTGATGAAACTGTTCCACCAGATCTTAAATATTTATCATTTGTCGAAACTCCGATCACTTCACCAGAAGGACACTACAGAAAGATCGATGATTATCATCCAGGGGCTCAGATTAAAAGGTATGTAAAAGAAGGAAACCTAACGGCCCTGGAAGACAGCGAATCGATAAACCTTTGCTGTTCAGGAATTACTCGTGCGAAAGTACCTCGAGCACATTCAAGATCTTGAAGCCTAAAGAAATCAAAACGAAACAATGACAGAAAACGTCAGAGAGAAACTGACTCCCAAAAGACGAACGTTGATTACAACTGGGAGGAGACGTTCATTGCAGGGACCCTGAAAAAGCTTAAAGTATCAGCTCTGAAAAGCACCGTTTGGGGAATAAGAAAATGAAGAAACACGAGAAGCTAGTATTAATCTCAGCTTGTTTTTAGCCAAAGCCCAGGTTGACAAAGCAACCATTGAGCAGGCTGCGAGAAAGGTTAACGTGGAAGAAAATGTTGGTTTGCATGATGGCGAACACGAGGAAGAGACAGGGGATGATGACGATGACTATGACAGTGATGATACTGGTGATGAAGACAACAATGACTGTGACGACAAAGAGTATGATGGCAGGAGCAAAGATCACGATGTAGTTCTCCAAGTAGTTAGAAGTTCCAGTGAAGAAGAGGAAGACGATGATGACAATGAACAAGAAGTGAATGATGACATAGAAGATGAATTCTGTTCAAGAGTGGGGCGACGTGTTACAACATTTCGATCTCGAAGATTTTTTGGAGATTCTGACTAAAGTGGTAAGCCAATGTTCTCCATGTACATGTACTGCTATCTACAGTACTGATTTTAGTTGAGGGGTGGGTCACAAGGTGGGCCGCTCCAATTTTGTCAAATAACTCGGGGGTGGGCCACTGAAAACCAGTACTTTAAAAAAAAAATTCAGAGTATACTTTATGACTGGTCCCTAAACTCACCTAATGTTTTAGATACTCTAATATCAGTCGGAAGGTTGTTCCACAACGTGGCACTGCTACAAGAAAACCTTTTACGACCATAATCGGTACGAGGTTGCGGAAGAGCCAGCCTCATTTCACTATTTCTTAATCTGTAACTAGTAGTATCATTACGAAAGACGAATTTATTTGATAAGTAATCAGGTGTCTCTTCATTTAGAATTTTGAACATCATAACGGCTTTCTCAAAAAGCCTCTGATTCCTTAGATTTTTTCCACTGGAGTCTACGGAACAGGTCTGCAGCACTAGAATCATAAGGGGCGGACAGCAATATACGAGCCGCACGGTTCTACAACTTCTGAAGTTTTTCGACGAGACTAATACTGCAGCAATCCCATACTAAGCTGCAGTAGTCAAACTGGGGCTTTACCAAACCATTGAATCTCTGGTTCACGAACGGAAAAAATAAAGGATCACGGATATAAAAATGTTATTTCCCGAATCAAGTGAGATGCTCTTTTTAATATCTTGCACAATGCAATTACTCGGTATAGCATTCATTCTTTATTTGCACTAGAAACACCTCAGTGTTTGAAGAAGGCAAAATCGCGAATGGCTAGATCAAAACTCCATATTGCAAATCGCATACCTAAGTCACTCTGCATCGACGACTCTAACCATTCAGAGGACTTGCGTCTCAAAATCACGTAGAATAGAGTTCTAAAGTCACGAATAATTCGGTTAATAATTCAGGTTCATCACTGGTCACGCAAAACCTTCAGGTCACGCGTCACGAGGCAGCGTGGCCGAGTGGTTAGAGCGCCGGATTTGAAATCCGTAGGTCGCGGGTTCAAATCCCGTTCTGACCGCTAACTGATGTTGTTATCGGTAGCCGCGAGTTCAACCTCTCGGCTACGCTTGTAAATAACCAACTGGTCTGCCTCCCGCCAGTTGGGATTCTTAACCTAGTTATTGTTTGTTTGCATTGGTCCTGAAAAGCCCCAATGGGGAGTGGCCAATTACGTATACATGTACATTCACGTCTCTCGAAAATTCAAAAATACGAATCAGCTAATCGCACATCACGAGAGTATCGCTGCATGACCCTCTTCTCTGTGGTTAATCGTCTCTCCTGGTTTCATTGCCTGCGTAGCAAGCGTTCCCGTATGATCGGAACGAAATGTAGGTCCGCGAGAGGGAGTTTTCGCATTCGGGACGCGCGGAAATGGGGCGAGACTGTCTTTTTTGCTCTCGCCCCACTTTCCGCGCGTGCTTTTTCTCTCGCCCCATTTCCCGCGTGTCCTGAATGCGAAAACTCCTTCTCGCGGCCCTATATTTCGTTCGGCTCGTACGGGAACGCTTGCTACGCAGGTAACTGGTTTCACTTTCCATTTTCCTTCTTCTTAATTTCGCTAACCTCATAAAATTTCTTTTGAATTCGTAATTGCCAACGAGCCAGCCGAGCGAAGGTGCTCGGGCTGGCGAGGCGGCAGAGAAGAGTGTCGTGCGAAGAATGCTTTATGGAGAAAAATTCTCGATCCGTAATGTTTGCCGCATCAGAGGAGAACGTACGGTGGCCCACAACTGTCACGGCAAAAGAATTAACCTCACGGCAAAAAGAAAAACCACGGCAAAAACGGAAAAAAGACTCACGGCAAAAAGAATGACCTCACGGCAAAAACGGGAAAAGAATAACCTCACGGCAAAAAGGAAAACCTCACGGCAAAAAGAAAAACCTCACGGCAAAAGAAAAAGACTCACGGCAAAAAGAATAACCTCACGGCAAAAAGAAAAACCTCGACCTCACGGCAAAAGATATAAGAATTAAAATGTACTCTCGGCCCCGAAGAAATTTTGCCGTGAGTCCTTTTCTTTTTGCCGTGAGGTTTTTCTTTTTGCCGTGGGTTTTTCTTTTTGCCTTGAGGTTATTCTTTTTGCCGTGAGGTTTTTCTTTTTGCCGTGAGGTTATTCTTTTTGCCGTAGGGTTTTTCTTTTTGCCGTGAGGTTATTGTTTTTGCCGTGAGATTTTTCTTTTTGTCGTGAGGTTAATTCTTTTGCCGTGACAGTTGTGAGCCACCGTACCAAGGCAACATTCAGGTTTATTCTTTGCCGCATTGAACGGCCGATTAAACGCGATTTGCAACGCCGCCATGTTTTTACTTCTGGTATAACTTCTGGTAGCATTCATTGTGCAAACTCCGTATTGGAGAATGCTCCTCGTGGTCCCCTCGTAACTCCTCGCGCGAACGCGATCCCGTCAAAATACATGATTTATTAAATAGAGTGACAAGAACAATATCTCACTCGTTCGCTTCGCTCACTCGTGAGATACTGTTCTTGCCACGAGAACATAAAATTCATATCTTCGAGCCAACGTGTAATGTTCTTTTTATGATATGGAGGAGAGTGTTCAACAAAAGCAAAAGGCGAAAATCGTGACGTCATATACGGAAAATACGCCACTCGGGTTCTGGATGAAGTGGCGCATGAAATCTACGAGTGGTTTAGTTCCCAGTAAAACACTCCTCCATATAATAATGTAACTTATGAATTTTTTTTTGGCATGGCAAAGGCACGACGTTTGAATCGCAGCCGTGCCAGAGTCGTGTAGCACGACAGAACTTGTCGAACTTAATCGCTTTGCCGAACGTAATTCAAAAGTTTGATTCGGACGCTGTGCTTCTGCCGTGCTTTTCTCGAAGTCAATTCTTGAATTTAGTTCGCCACGGCAGAAGCACGACGTGTGAACTGGTCTTAAGTATACTTTAAGTGACAGAGCAATTTATGAGCTGCCTTGGATTTGCTACTCTTCGAAACCTGATTTAAAGTTATTACTATACGAAGCAAGAGCATAGTTGTGCCGAATAACCCAGCGCTTTATGGCGGAGTAAATAGGCCAGATGGAAAACGCGGGGACGGGGTCCCCGGGGTGTGGAAAACAAGGGGTCTAAGTGCAAAACAGGGATTCTAAGTGAGAAACAGAGTAGAACCATTTTTTTTCGCCAAAATAACAAAAATGAAAAATCGAAATTTTGTCAGTTCAAATTGAAATGAAAATTAATTCAGCATCTCTGCGGAAGAGGTGTTTCTCAAACATTTCGTGAAAAAGAAAACCATTCAAGAGTCAACGTGCCGTGCAGGGGTTTTCTTTCGCATGCTCGCCCGGGGCGTGTTTATTTTTCATAGTAACTTGCGTGTATTTGTTCTTTTACCTTCAGAAAAGAAATATTGAAATAATAAAGATTGTTTTGCTTAGTATCTTAAACCATGAAAAGCGACAGTTGCCGTACTTTCACTGGCAGAATGACACAAAGGAAAAAAGAATTATGACTCTCCTGAAGGCGGACAGGCCAGAAACACCGGCTGAGCTTGTCAATGGGCCTGCATAGTTTTTACTTTGTTACTCCGTGCTTGACTGTAACGTTGCCATGATCTGTGATGACCTGTGATGTCACTCCATGTTAAACATGTACTCTTGACCAAAAACCTCACCATACAACAGAGGCTTAGTTAAGATTTTTCAAGGGGGGTCACACTATATCAAAGTGAGGGTACTCACGGGATGGTCATATCCTTTTCGCTGCCTGTTGTAGGTTGTTTGCTTAAGAAAGGCTTACAAAAGGGGGAGGTCACGGGCACCCCAGGACCCCCTAGCCCCCCCTGAACAAACTGCTAACCAGTGATATTGAGAAACATACAAACTGTCAACTCTTTTTCTTTTTCAGCTATGATTGTGTTCAGAGTGTTTCGAAATGACAACAAATTCATCGTCAAGTTGGTTCACTTTGTTCTTCAGCTGGTGGCCTTTGGAATTGCAGTTTGGGGGTTAAAGGCAGTGTTTGATTTCCACAACCACATGAAATATCCAAACCTGTACAGTCTCCATAGCTGGTGTGGTCTGACTACAGTTATTCTGTTCGGCTGTCAGGTTAGTCAGTACTATTTTTAAGCGTTACTCCCCGTTGGGAAAGGGTACGCTCTGTAATTGTAGCTGGGGTGTGACATCCATTCCTATTTAGGCACAGTATCTCGTCTGATTACCAAAATTTATCTTTCATAATTTTAACAATACATTGTCAAATGCTACCAAATAATAAAAAAAGATTGGATAAATGATTCTGCAGAGCAAAATGCAACAAGTATTTTGGGGAAGAAGAAGTGGTTTACAAGTGAAGAGCGGAGGTGGACTTGGATTTTGCGACAGGATGCGGCTTCTTGGCGGACTTCTTTGCCGTGGGTTGCTTGTCCGCTTTCTTAGCAGGTTGTTTAGCCGCGGGCTTCTTTGCTGCTGGTTTCTTAACTGCTAGTTTTTTCGCCGTTGGTTTCTTTGCAGCTTTTTTTAGCGATGGTTTCTTCGCTGCCTTCTTAGCGGCGGGCTTCTTCGGTTTGGCGGCGAGCTTCTTCTTTGCAGCGGGCTTCTTCTTTGGTTTCTTCTCCTTCTTTTCCTCCTTGGGCAACTTGAAGGAGCCTGCAGCACCAACTCCCTTGGTGTGTATAAGCTTTCCGCTTTTCTTCAAAGCCATCTTCAAGTGCGAGCCAACCTCACCAACCTTGTAGTTAGCTTTGATGTATTTCTCGATGGCTTGGCGGGATGAACCGCTTCGCTCCTTCAGCGCTAAAATGGCAGCCTTGATCATATCCAAGTAAGGTGGATGATTAGCAGGCTTTTTAGGCGCTGCTGGCTTCTTTTTAGCGGCGGAATCCGATGCTTCGGACATGCTGCAGTACAACCTTGTTGTCACTTCGAAGCCTGCGGCTCGTGGTTTACAAATTCTTCTCCTGTTCTACCAACATCCCGCGTGGTTTATCAGCTTATAACCCATAGAAACTTGTGGTCTATTGCTTAAATATTTGCATGATTGCATGTATCAAGCGTCAAATTTCGTTACACTATTGATCACCACGCGACGGGTTTTACGAGTTGTATACTATGATATGTGGGAGGCGCGGTGGCCTCATGGTTAGCGCGCTCATCTCCGGATAGAGCGGTCCAGGTTCGAGCCCTGGCCGGGGACATTGTGTTGTGTTCTTGGGCAAGGCACTTTACTCTCACTTTACTCTCACATTGCCTCCCTCCACCCAGGTGTATAAATGAGTACCGGCGAATTTAATGCTGGGGGGTAACCCTGCGATGGACTAGCATCCCATCCAGGGGGGAGTAGAAATGCTCCTAGTCGCTTAATGCTAAGGAAACCGGGATAAGCTCCGGCCTGATGGGCCACTTGGCAATGCCGCAATGCTTAGCAATGCCTCAGATAGAACGAAAAGAACGACGTGGGGTATTTTTTATTCCTTCATCTAGCTTCTTCTGATTTCTGTAGATTAATTACTGAAACATGATCTTCCATCACTAAACATGGCGCCAAAACTCGTAATTCAGTCTTTCGACTGCAAAGTGTTTTAGAAATAAACGGTCTATCGTAAAGAAACGAGTCTCAGATCTAGATATAGTTGGGGAAGAGAATGAAAAATTGCAGAATCTCAACCGCAGAAAGCAATCTAGCCGAATGAATCAATGGTAAACTTCTTAACTTTTTTACAACTGAGAGAAAGGCACGTTCAATAATAGCATTTCACAGATATAATGTTGCGGAAAGAAAGAATCATTTTAGGGAAGCACGCACGAATTCGACCGAATTTTAAACTAAATAACCGAATGCGTGTTGATTAGCAAACTTTCTCTTATTACAAAGATTTTTAGAAACCCTATTCATCTTTTAAACTGAGAAGAACTGAGTATGAAAGAGTAAACATTTCTACAGAAAGGAAATGATTTAAAATGCGCTTGCAGCTAAAATCATAGAAACATTGAGCTTTTATCGTCCTTCGACAACACGGACTAACGGATGTGAAAATATAATTTCATGATTCATGTCAGGTTTATGTTGGTCATTGCTTTTATTCGTTATGTCCTTGGGCATGATGGTGACGCGCTTGGCGTGGATGGCGCACAAGTTGGTGTCTTCAAACAGACCAACAAGGTAAGCTTCGCTAGCTTCTTGAAGAGCCATCACAGCGGAGCTCTGGAAACGCAGATCGGTCTTGAAATCCTGAGCGAAACCGTTCGTTTGGCTCTGCTAGCTCGTGTATTGTGATAATGAAATATGCACGATGTGCTCTCTGTTGTTAATTCGACCAATAGAAATATTTCTACGCTTCCCGAGAGGTCCGACATCTTCGTATAAATAGCACAAACGGCGGTTAAAGTCCTTAATTCAGTTACACGAGTAGCAGTCAACATGTCTGGTCGCGGTAAAGGAGGCAAAGGTCTAGGAAAAGGA
>CM042752.1:4899432-4921696 GCA_022496165.2 Catalaphyllia jardinei
AGACATTCTAGCGCACAAAGAAGGTGCCAAGTGTCCTATCGACATTGTAGCGCACTAAAAGTTGCCAAGTGTCCTATAGACATTTCAGCGCACTAAGAAGGTGCCAAGTGTCCCACAGACCTTCTAGCAAACCAGCGCGCCAAGTTTCCCATAAACATTCAAGCGCACTAAAAGATGCCAAGTGTTCCCGAGACATTCCAGCGCACCAAGAAGGTGCCAAGTGTCCCACAGACATTCCAGCGCACAAAGGTGCCAAGTGTCCTATCGACATTGTAGCACACTAAAAGTTGCCAAGTGTCCCCTAGACATTCCAGCGCACTAAGGTGCCAAGTGTCCCACAGACATTCCAGCGCACTAAGAAGGTGCCAAGTGTCCTATGGACATTGTAGCACACTAAAAGTTGCGAAGTGTCCCCTAGACATTCCAGGCCACTAAGGTGCCAAGTGTCCCACAGACATTCTAGCACACCAATGCCCCAAGTTTCCCATAAACATTCAAGCCCACTAAAAGTTGCCAAGTGTCCCCTAGACATACAAGCGCACTAAGAAGGTGCCAAGTGTCCCCTAGACATACAAGCGCACTAAGAAGGTGCCAAGTGTCCCACACACATTCTAGCACACTAAGGTGGCAAGTTTCCCATAGGCATTCGAGTGCACTAAAAAGATGGCAAGTGTTTCGAGACATTCCAGTGCTTTGAGGTGCTAAGTGTCCCATAGACCCTTAAGAACTCTATGCTTAATTGTTATTCTAATTATTTACCCTAGCGTATGAAGAAATACTTTTTATAAAAAAATATATATATAATCCTAACTTTGTCACATTTTTCTTTTTTCTTTTATTCCTTAGCTGTACTGTGTTTAGTTGTCTTTGCAATTTTAACCTAAGTGTCCTGAGCTGAGTAAAATAAATTTTGTCTTTGTCTTGTCTTGTCCCTGAGGCATTGTAGTGCACTAAGAAGGTGCAAGTGCCCAATAGACATTCTATTGCACTAAGGTGCCCAGTGTCCCATAGACATTCTAGTGCATTAAGGTGTCACCCAGATCTTCTGGTGCACTAAAAGGTGCCCAAGTGTCTAACAGACATCCTAATGCACCAAGGTGCCCAGTGTTTCCTAGACATTCTAACACACTAAAAAATGCCAAGTGTCCCATAGAAATTCTTGCGCACTAAGGTGCGTAGTGTCCCTTAAACATTCCAGTGCACTAGTGCACTTAGAATGTGCCAAGTGTCACATAGATCTTTTAAAACACTCTGTAGGAAGCCTGTGTAGCTGCTCTAAATTAGATTTTTTATATCACATTTATTATTATGTAATGAAGTTTATATTATACATTTCTGTAGTGCAGTATTAATGGAATAGTTACTTGTTAATGTACCAATGTCAGGGCCAAAACCTGTGAGGGAGCTTAAGCAAACCATGACAGAAATGGCAATGGAAATTCCACAAAACAAAACGTTTAGTGAGCAGAACAATGGATATGCATGTGCAGCATTATACACTTCTTTAAATTAGTAACCATCTTCTGCAAGACAACAATGTGAAATAACAAGTTCTACCACAAGGGCTAATTTTACCCATTTCTTTATGGAATTGATCGCTAGCATTACATAATAATAATTACTTTGTGCTAGGTTTTAGAGCGACTGGTGTATTGAACAGATCTAAATAACTGCAAAATTCAAAGGCAATGATTATTTTCTTTTTTTAACCAGGCATTGTTATTGGCGTCAATGTGTTCATCACTGAAGCTCCCTAGTAGCCATGATTAAAACAGAATTGGCCATTTAAGTTTACGTTTAAGTTTCATGGCTCCATGTGCAACTTTGATACAACTGTTGAGTTGCAATGTATTGCTACAGTAGAAATAAAGATATAAATATAATGCATAATTATAGCATTTCATCAGCTTTTATTTCTTTTCCTCATTCAACTCTAGTACCATGCCAGGTATAGCCTGCAAAGCAGCTGTAAAATGGGGGAGATCCGGATGATTAGGGACTGGGTGTGTTTTGCTTTCCCTACCACATCTCATCCAAGTTAATATCTATGTCAGGTGCATTCATCTCCTAATGTCCTTTTAGGAAGATATAATCTACACGAACATAGGTGTGTAATGTCACAGTTTTAAGTTAGGAGCTAGCCTTCAAAGGAAACCTTGCACTTTTCTTCCATCTCCAGCACCCAGTTCGCCCATCAACTGTCGTCTTTACCTCCAAGACAAATATGGTTCATCAAGCAGTTTAAATTGAGGTTTCCTTTTTTATGGCTCATCTATGGTGCAACTAAGAAATGTCTAACTAATATGGCAACTTCATCTTAAAATCATCTTTGCATTGCAAGTCATTTCACTCTTGTTGGATCCCAGCAAAAATGAGTGGTAGTGTTCAAGCTGTTCAGGGCAGCCATGTCTTGCTTTGAGAGTTGAAAGTCTGACAGATTGATGTTTTCTGCAATGTGCTGATCTCGAACAGATTTGGGGATGACCCCTAGAAAAGAACAGATCTATGTTATTGTTAAGTACTTGCACTCTATCACTAATGCCATTCTCTGATTGGCTATGCTACTCTATTCTGTTGTAGATAGTGAGTACCATAGTCTAGCAGTGTGCACTTGTTAACAAACTGGTAGCTGCTTTTTTGCATTTTGAAGGTATCTGTGAAGAGGATTAATATTAAAGTTTTCAGCGACTAGTAGATTTGAAGCACTGCAATAGTGCATTACCGTATACCCTTAATTTTGTCCAAAGTTTGATTTGAATTGTCCCTTGGTGCTGTTATCAGTTTTAAGAATTAAACAGTTCATCCAAATAATGTGTGGTTCCAGGGACCACTCCAGCCAGTGCCTCCCTCCAACCAAGTGTACTGGTCATTTTAAGGCATGATGGGGATATGGTAACCCTAAAATGGACTAGTATCCCATGAAATACTTCTAAGCATTTAATTCTACATAATGAAACAGTGTTATGAGCTGGCTGTATGAGTTACTTAGCCCAATGCAGGTTTACTTACCCTATCACAAGGAGGATCTGGGGGAAGGTGGGTAATTCCCAAAGTTTTTGGTAAGGTGGTGCATCTTAGACCTTGAAACCCCTACCCTGTTTCTGACCGAACTGGGTGTTTTCCAATACCCTATTTCAGAGGTGAGCGAAAAATTGATATCCCATTGTAGACTCAAGTATGACTACAGCTAACCAGAATTGGCTACCATTTGCATAAACATTTGAGAAGGGCTGCAAATTTCCCAATGCTGATGCAGACCAAAATGTTCAAAATCTAAACCTTTTTCCCACCAAAATTACATCACCAAAACCATACCCTTTGCAGATGCACATACATAATATAGAGGGCCTTACAGGGGGGATCTCTGGGACAGTTCATGAACCGAAAAAAGAGGAGATCACGGATCACTGATATAAATTTAGTTTCCCTGAATCACGAAAGTAAGCAAGTAAGATACTCTTTTTAATAAACTCTTCTAACACTAGAAACAGTGTTTGAAGAAAAATTGCAAATGGCTAAGTATTGCAAATCACATATTTAAGTCCCTCTGCATAGATGACTATAACCATTCGGAGGACTTGTGTCTCAAAATTAAGTAGAATAGAGTGGTAAAATCACGAATGTCGGTTAATAATTCAGGTTCTTCACAGGTCATGCAAACCCTTCAGGTCACAAGTCATGAAAAATAATTTCCTAAATTCACATTTCACAGAAAATAAAATCAGCTAATCACGTATCATGAGAACACCCCTGTATGACCCTCTGTACAACCCATATAAGAAAGTATCCACCTTGGGGAGGATCCTTGCAAATTCTGATGGACTAAAAAAACACATTTTCTCCTTCGTTCACAGTCATGAATTCACAGTCATTACTTCCAAAGTTTACATTAATGGAGGGGTGATCCAGAGAGTATTTTCTTCTTTCCTGAAATATAATTCTGAACATTATAATACTTCCTTTCTCCCCAAACCCCTAGGAGGACTTCACTTCTCAGAACCTGTTTCACGTTGTGATGACAATATCAAGATAATTTTGTTATCTTTCACTCTTGTTTAACCATGCTCTTCGTACTCACCAACATCATGTTGAAGAGCCCATTTTAGCAGCACTTGAGCTGTGGACTTGCTGTAATTTGCAGCTATAGCGCATACTGTAGGTTCATCTAAGAGCTTTGAGAACAAAGTAATAATCTCATTAATAATCATTACAATTTGAATGTCAAAACACCAAGAGAAGTTTACACATTTTCCTTGATCCTAAATTGTGGCTGCCCCTTAAGAGAAAATTGTCATATGCATGCATGATGATTCCCATTACAAGTACATTCAATTTTCTCAGAAAAGATTTTGGAGAATAATCAAGTTGCTGTGGTTTGTTTTTTGAAACCATTTTGTACATTGCAGGTATGTAAAAGCCACGTCTTGATTTTCAATATATATATAGGATCTTTCATGTCAATGAAGACTGCACATACATGCTGTCGCTTTACAGCAGGCCTCACAAAATTCATGGTTACATGACAAAATGGATGTCCAATGGTTATAAAGCTGAATGGCATACCTTTCCTTGGCCCAAAGATGTGTATGCTTGAAGCTGAATTCCTTTTCTTCTGCAGTATTCCAACAACTCTTTCTGGTAAAGCCTTGGATGAAATTCTACCTGCACAAAATTTTCACATAAAACATGCATGTGAAGAGATGTTTCTATTAGGAGTATTTTGTGACTTTACACATGCCACAATTGGCTCAGTTGACAACCAATCCAAAACATAAATTGGGAATGTTTACTCAATACATTCAAATATACCTTTTGCCACCTTCCTAGTACCTATAAACAGTATTAAACAGTCCCAAAAAATGTTTCTGAAGATAAAGTTGGAAGTTTAACCTCTCTCCTTACTTCTTCCAACCAAACAATTTAGGGGTATTTTGTTGGGACTGATGGAATTTAATTGTGAAAAGGTGCCTGTTGCTATGGTTAGATTATCTCAGCACAGCCATGTAATTTCCTCTATATCTTTTAAACTATGATTCCGGAGCATGATTTTTTTTATTGAATTGTAGGGGTGACAAATGGCAAAATCCTAAATTTGATAAGACCCCAAGACCCTTGTTTGAAAATCTCAGATAAGCCAATAAAAAAATCAGTAAAGAATAAGATCCCAGAAGCAACACTTTGAGACTCACAACAAAGCATTGCAAGTTTTTAGAGGGGTTCAAAAGTTTTCTAGTCTCTAAATTTTCTATGCACTATTATGTTGTTCCAGAAAATATCCATACTCCTCCTATGAAAGGTTCTGGTTTGAACACCCCACATGTCTGGCTTTTAAGATCCTCTTCCCCTTGGAATTTCAAATACCCCTGCCTGGGGTGGGTAGGGATATCCTCCAGAACCTCACATTTGCCAACATTTATCAGCAGTGGTAAATGACCAAGTGGTTAGGGCCGTAGCCAGTACAAGGCAAACTGAGGCACTCTACTGTTTTTTTTTGGTTTTGATAGGGTGCTAAATACCGTAAATCCTCAATTAAGCGTCCCCCCCCACCCCACCAAGGGGAAAGTATCTATTTTAAGCACTTTTGAGGGGGGCTTATGAGAGATGGGGAGCTAACTTAATTGCATTTGCATTTCGAAATGCACTACCAGTATCAAAAACGTGGAAGAAACAGACTGGGGTTACGCTTACCTACTTTCTGTTTTGTACCAGGGCAATGACTGTCTAATAAGGTCATGTAAAGTAGCCAAAGACCCCAAAAAATCTGAACTTTCAGCATGTGAATAAACCATACAAGATCAGTCCACGTGAAGTGCTATAGTCATGATTACATTCCAAACACAGTCTATCATTTATTAACTTGACTGAGTGGAAGAGGGGAGAGGAAGGGCGGCTTACTAACTTTCTTCCACAGAAAAAAGGGGGGCTTATTAGAGAGGGAGGCTTAATTGAAAGAGGGTGCTTAAGAGAGGATTTACAGTTCCCAGAGGAAGAGAATTTGACCTTGGGCATAACCACAGTCATACGTTTTTCTGGTTACGGCCTTAGTGTTAGTACCTGTAATACAGCAGGAGTGATCATGGCATACTCAAGAAGTTCTTCAAGGTGATCTACAGTGTAGTTAGATACTCCTATTGACTTAATTAAACCTGGTGGACAATAAATATTAAATGAATTACTTATAGGTACCCCAAATGGCTGGCATTTTTCAATCAGGCTTCTCTGGAAAATTAGTTGGCCAACTGCTTTATCAGGAAATTGTTATTTTAATTCTCCGAATAAGAGCTGTCAAAAAGATGTCTTACACTACCCAGCACCTTTCAGGAGTAAACAATAACTACAGTGGAACCTCCTGTAAGCGGCCACCCAGAATGTCTAGCGTAGGTGGTCACTCACAAGAGGTGGTCATTTATGAGAGCTTAGACCATAGTGTATCAGAATTTTGCCTCATCACCATATGGTAGCTGCAGAGACTAACCCATGTTTTTAATATTTTCTCATTAAACAATTCAATTTTGAGAAAAAATACCGTAAAGTTCCTATCAATAAATTTTTGTGCTATACAGGAAAATGATAATGTCGCAACACCTTATTATCCACTTTTCTCTCTGTTATCGGTCAATTTGTCGTCACTTATGGGCGGTTAAAAACAAATAAAAATTTCAAACTTCTAGTTCTAAAAGTGGTCAGCGTTGCTTACTAGAGGCGGTCGCTTAAAAGAGGTTCCGAATTTTGTGATTTAATTGACTTGGAAACGTTTGGTAGTTTTGAAAACTGGTCAATGAGGAGAGTTGATCACTTACGAGGGGTCGTCACAACCGGAGGTTCAACTATAATTCTAAACAATTTACACAAGAAGAACGAAAAGGCTCACAAGCGATTATTTAAAAACAAAATGATTTACCAAAGCAAGGGGTATCGAATGGTCTTTGCGAGCATTTGCGAGCATGCAAGCTGTGCGTTTCTTTTTGCGAGCACAAGCAGTGATCAATTTTGTCATGCAAACAGTGAGCACTTAATTCCAAATGGCGAGCAGCGAGCACTTCGTAACTTTTCCACCAGCTGGAATCTCTCTTTATTAAAACGTCGTTTTGTGTGAAGTAATCTGGCTGACACTTTCAAAACAGGACAACAGGCACAAAGCTTAGCAACAATTGATATGGCCTTGTGACATTTCAACCATTCCCAGTAGCTTACAGCTATATATGCCTGGTTTAATATGTGGTTTGCTACAAAATTACTTCACTTAGCTTCACAAGACTCAGTGGGTGGACGTGAAACGGGATCTGAAGCTTTCTAAGGACCTGTTTACAAGCAAGTAGGTTCCCTCTGAAGAGAGTTAAAGATAGCCCGCCTTTACAAGCAAAATGTTTGAGGTAGGGTTACCCTGCTACCTGGGACTGAACTCAGGCCAGTCAGTTTTAATAAACATCAACAAAACAAGGAAGCATGGTGCTGACCAAAAGACACATTCCTCTGGGAATGAGATTCCATTTTTCCAGAAACATTCATGGTGTGTGTATGTTTCCCCAATGTTTCCCAGGAAACATTGTTTCCAGTACCAGTTTTTGTTTTCAAGATGCAAATTATGGTTACGCTACATGGCAGAGAATTTTAACAAAAATCCAAGCATGTGAGAATGCGGACACTTGCAAAAATTTTGCGAGCACAAGCAAGCAAGCACTCATCTAATTTTTGCAAGCAATTTGCGCAAAGGCCAAATTTTGCAAGCACTTTCAAATTGGATGGGACCATTCCATACCCCTAAAGCATGCTTGCAAGCAATTGTGAATATATGAAAGATCATACATTTTAACTGCAGAATAAGATATGACATGATCATATGACATGATCACTTAAACAGTTGTGAAGTGTAAAGCCTGAAAAAACTTCAGGCCTGAACAGGATTCAAACCCACAACCTCTGTGATACTAGTACTTGATAATTACCTTCTGAAAATTTATTATGTCACACTGTACATAGATCTTTTTTAAATTAAATTCCCCTAAATGTTGAAAACCAAAATTGCTAACCAGCTTCACATAGCTTCTCTAAAGCCTTCCAACTTTCCTGTCTGAGTTCTGCATTCCTTGGATCTTCACTCTTCAGTTTCTGAACACCAGGCCAGTGAATAAGATACAGGTCAAGATATTCACAGTCCAACGTCTGCAAAGACTTCATACAAGCCTTTTCTGCACTATCAAACCCATGGTCTCTTGGAGCTAGGGAGATAATTTTATTAGTGATTCGAGCTGAAATTCCATAAAATAAATGCCTTATTTTTTAAATTCAGATTAGAAACATGAAAAGTCTGGGAAGATAATAGATCAAAATAGGTTTATGTTGTTTCCTGTTTTTCATCAACTATGTAATTGAACTGAGTGAATTATAATATAAACAAACCAAATAAAAAAAGAAGAAATGTTGTAACATCAGAAGACCTAATACTAAAAAAATGGCAGACTATTTATGTCTCTAGATTAGTCTGAATTTAAAAAGGTTTTTATTTAACTATATACAGGTTTTAAATTTTCAGCTAGAGATTATGACACAGACACACTAAATGAGGAAAGTTGAGAGATTCGCAAAAACTAACATATAAATATTTCCGTTTTAAATCAATATCTTTGTTTGTTTTATTTTGTTTTTTTTTCTTCTGTGTTTTTCTTTTTATTCTAAATTTTCCTTTCATTATTTCATTCTTTCCTCCATAGATTGACGAATAAATATTTTTTAGATTGCAAAGTAATTATTATTAATTCAATATGGTTGTCAGCATAACTGTCAGGGATGAATAAGTTCCCTACAGCTCAGTTTTAAACTAGAACACTCTTTTAGAAGAAATTAATGGTGTTCACTCCGTAGTGACTGTGTGGTGCGATTGATTTGTTACCACCACAACTGAATTGAGTGGTGCGCCATGATTATAAGTTATCATGGACATCATCCAAATAGCCTTATCAATAATTTTAATTACTTGAGAATTTTGTAAATATATGGACAGGTGTGATCTCAAGACAGAACATGCTACGTATGTTGGAGCCTCTTGTGTAAGACACCCTTCCTGTATCTGTCTTTCTTGTTTAAAAGCAGCTGCCAGCTACTAATGTACATTGTAGATTCAACATCAGTGGTCCATTTGACCCAAGGTATTTTTATTTGGTTGAAATAAAATTTGTATTTTTATATGACCACTCTCATGATCAGCTATCATATATAATTTGTTAGTTTACGTTTGAAGGACTCACACAGTTTACTCGTTACGAAGATATCAGCCCTGGACAGACCATACTTGGGCAAAATCTGTTTCAGTGAGTGTCCAATGTCTGCTTCATTACAGTATACAGCAGCTGTATCTATTTAGTAAAAAGCATTAAGTTAAACAATAATTTTATTATTGGCTGACATATGTCATCGTCATCATCCTTATTACACCAGAAGGGGTGTGTGTGTGAGGCCACGACTGACATACTGTATATGAAAAAAATAAATTGTTATATAGCTGGCCTTTTTCCTGCTACAGTGTGCCCATTCATTGGCTAGTTCATGGTCACATGACGTGGAACAATGAAACTGTTTCCCGCCAAATGCCATGAGCAGGCAACATTGCGAAAACTATGACATCAAACAGGAAACAGTTCACTGTTACCCGCGAAATGTTGACCGCTGTTGCACGTGATCAGAGGTGGCCTGCTGTTGTCGCTAGAATCTCGGCGAGTTTTTCAAAGTTTGCTTTTGTTTTGTTTTGCTATACAACAAATCACTTAATGACTAGTCCCTTGGGGAACAGTGAATTTTGTTTCCCTCGAATCTCAATGTTTCCCTCCACTTCGTCTCGGGAAACATTGCAATTCTCGGGAAACAAAATTTACTGTTCCCCTCGGGACCAGTCATTAAGTGTTAATTATTCTCTTCTCTCGATTTTTAAGGTACAGTATATTGAGTCACCAATGGTTGTGTCAAGATGGGTTATGCATGAGTACTTATCAAGATGCAATCGAGTTCCATCATCACCAAAACAGAAGGTTTGAAGGTTTTCAGTCCGATGGCAACCTTTGTTATTATAGTGGGGCATTTTGAAATTTGGTGTTTTCATGCCACAGGACATCAAGATGGCCGACTGAACATGTCACGAACATTTGAAAAAAAAATGCTCATTCAGTGATTTTTAACAATCTAAACTGTTGAGGCATTGTCAAAAGTGTTTATGATGTGAACATCTGCTAGTTCAAAAGGGCGAACAGATCGAATTCCAGATGTTTTCATTGATTTCTGGCTGCCATTACTGTCCCTCTCCAGGACACAACTATGGCGTTTCCATACTGAGCTCTATAAATTTGTGTAAAACATTTTGACGGCTAACTTGAGTACGAAAAATCGCAAAGACCTGAGACTCGGCAAAGTAGATGTTAAGTTATTAACCTCCTATAATATCACCAATTCTTGACTGTTTTTATTCAATAGTTTTGATTTTATTTTTTCGTTGCGTGACAGTGAAAACCAGCAATATCCTGTCATCTTAACTGAATATGATTTGCATTATTAAACATTAGAAAACTGTGGTACATCCTGAGCACACAAGATGCCTAATCTTGCTTTTTAGGTGGCCAATCGTTGTGTAGGATTCTGTTCATTTTGCCTGCTAGCTAGCTATAATAAGTCTAAAATAAACAATGGCAGATTCTCAAAATAATTAATCAATGAAGGGGCCATTTTCCATTTTACCTTTGTTGACTCACCTACGAGTCTGTAACCACACCGAATAGCAGTATCAAGAGTCCTGTGTATTACATTGTCCCCTGTCACTTGTCTCATTTGAAATGTTCCAACTGCAAAAAAAGTACTGCTTGTCCAGTTAAAACATTACAAAAGTAATAATAATTATTATATTTGTTAAAGGGTGCTGCAGTAAAATCCCTCACCCAGATTTAACCTTGACAGCATAGTCTCCTTCAATCGTCCAAGAAAAAGCAATACATTTTTCGATAAAGTTTTCAAAATTTAAGGTGGCTCTGAACCCCAAACACAGAATTTTTGCTTACTTTTGTAAATAGGTGCATCCATCCCTCTATTAACTATGGTGCATCTTATCATCATTATAACAACTTGATCACAAAAAATAGGCATCACCGAGCTGGTTTTTGAGATATAAGCACCTAATCCAAAATCAAGGGTGTTTTAACACATATAATGTAGCTATATCGTATAAGCTATTATACCATAGGGATTATGCACTTATCATTGGCTTTCCCTGGGGTAGAACCCCGAGACACCCCTGGGGTAGAACCCTGAGACACCCCTGGGGTATAAAATTCACACCAATTTCCCCTCCCCTGGCAAGACAGCATACTTTCATTTACAATGATCAAAACTGTCAGCAATTACAGACTTTCTTTTTCCTTGTGCTTTGAACAATGGCATTATGAAGAACAAACATGTAACAAACACGGAAGACCTCCACAAAATGCCATACAAATGGCAGCAAGGTATGTCATCTGCACCATTATCTGGGATTTGAAAGTGAAGTACCAATGACCAATGTCAAACATCCAGTAGGTGCATCCCAGGGATCTGGCACATTCATTTCAACAATGCATTTATGTCCCTAACCATCAGGGAAATTTTGATTAAAAAAATGTAGTATTCCCCAAATGTTGCCAGGGGGTTGACCCCCTGGGAAAGCCAATGATAAGTCCATAACCAATTTTGGTTCACCAAAGGCTGTGAAATTGTTAGCCTGCGAAAACAGCCGTCCTTCTTTGTTCCCGGCCTGAGTGGCATTTCGCATAAAGGACGTCTGCGATTCACCGCTGAAAATTCCATACTGATGACTTAAGCGTGAACTTTATAAGTTTGAATAAATTACCATTTGCAGTGGCGAAAGGTTTGTGCCAAGCCGCAAATGTCTTACATTCTCACAAATGTACGAATTCAGACGTACAGAGTATTTTAGAAATACCGGTAACTGATGAGATCCACATGGAGGATCGAAACCATGGTCTTGACAAAACTGAACAAAGACAGATTCAACACACTTGCACGTCAACAGTTGCATTTGAATTCGAGCTTGAAAAACATAAGCTCGATCAGATAGCTGAAAAAAAAAATTAGAATTTCACTAGACAAGTTGTTGTATAGCTTTATCAAAGTATAGCTACAGCGTCTCTGAAGAAAAAGGTACGAGGGCAAATATGATATCAGTTCTGTACTCTGAAACAGTTCTAATCACTGTTTACGGAGGTGTCACAATCCATGAAGTAACACGCAGATAACAGCGGAAATCATGTAGACTTATGACCGCTAAAAATTTGCCATGGCACGGTCTAACGGCTCAACTCTTCTTAAAATTCCTCCTTATAACACGAGATGAAGTGCCCTTCATAAACACGAGTGAAGCGACAAAAAAGTCGTGTAACCGAACAGAGAACAGTACAGATGTCACAAACCGTCGAAGTTGTGGCTAAACTTCAGAATACCCGGCCACAATTGCGTCACATTAAATGCCTGCTGTTGAAAAAGTGCTGGAAACTGCTGCCAACCTTCCTGGCTGGACTAAATACAGTACTGCATATCCATTTCATGTCAAGCAAACTTTTTACTCACGCCCAATGGCTGGAATGTGTCGGCCATTGTTCAGAGTTTTCACTGGCAGCATGGTCAAAGAGTTACGATCTGTGTTAGATGACACTGGCGTAGATTAACGGATCGAGTCATTTAATTCAGACACTTGTCGAGACATTTCCACAAAATTCAGGCACGTTCAGGCCAAGTTCAAAGCAAACATTATTTCAGCGATCTTCCGCGCAAAAGCATGTGCAAGAGATGAGCCCACAAATATGAACTGTTCAGCGGGTGACCCCAGTAAGCGGGAAAATCAAGAGGATATAACGTGACGATTGTCACTCTTTGTACATTTGCATGCGGAACGGATGGATAGGTTTTACACCTTTTGCGAGGACAGAATTCCCGAAGTGCCACCAACAATGTAAGGTGAGTGCACCAAACTTGTTATTTTCTAGATTTCTTCGGAAAATCCAAAAAGAAACTCGTCGTTTTCGTCTGCCGTAGTTACCTTCCTGTCGCGCTCTAACCAAACAACGGACCTCGTGTCGAGACAAAAGTTAACCAAAACATGATTTTATTGTTTAGGAACAGAGCGATGCTCTGATAAGCATTCATTTTTCGCCACCTTGCATCCTTTTTGGTGTGTTTTGTCCATTTTGAGGTTCTTGTCTAGGTTGATATAAGCTTCGTTTTTCCTTTACGGCGACCATCCTTTTGTCGTCGTTAACACAGCTAAGAGAAACCTGGTTGTTTCCGGTGAGAGGAAATGAAAAACAGAGATCCAGAAGAGACAATGCATGGTTAACTGTATGAATTACTGAAAAGTTATGGCAAAGAATGAACAATTTGGCAGGTGTGAACTTCAAAAATGGTCACACGGTGAAAGGGTGTCTCAAATACAGTTCACTTCCGCTGTCAATTCAAGATAACCTAATTTGCCTAGTCCAGTGAAGTAAGTTTATTGCCAACCTGTCTGCCGCCGGTTCTTTAGCGATAAAAACAAAAGTGTCTTTCGCATCAAGTTTACAAACTAGACGAATATTATTTCTTTCAATCTCATCTGCATAAAAGAACTTGTATGATAGGCTTGCAGAGTAATCAATAACTGACAAATGAATTTTTCAATAATTTTTCAATAGCCGGTATATTTATAGCCTTAGCATTTTTATCTTCCTCAGTAATATTTTCCGTTCTTTTCTGATTTAGAAGCTTCCCTGAATTCTCAGATTCAAGCATACTGACCCTAACTATTATTATCAAAAAGCGTTTTAGCTGTGCGAATTTAAAAGCCGCATTTCAGTCGAGAAAAATCTTTGCAATGTTTGTATCATGCAATATCCACTCGTCCGTACTTCCACAACCGGAAATACGTAATATGCTCTCTTTGATGTACGTAAGAAGCTTAGAGGGCACAGAGTAGCCGCTGGTTTCGGTACATTGAGCTCAGAGCTATGGGTTAATACGGAATTTATTTTCTGGTGCGGGATAACAACCACAGACAATAAAACGTGTTTCACTGTCACTGCAGCATCTAGCAGAGTGAATTAGCTCTGCAAGCTGCCACTTCCGGCTGTTTCTGTCTACCAGACATTCGTCTGTTACGTGATCAACGGATCCACGCTAGGCTCCCGTCCAAGAACCCAAATTATATAATAAAGTCAACTGTCAACTATTCAACACCTACTTATCTGTCGTATGAAGGGAAGATCAGTGAATACTGGCAGAATGAACTTTGAAGGTCGTGAACGAAATCTTTGGCAAGACGTCAAAGGAAAGGTATCGAGCAGTTTAATGTTTTTTCGTGAGATGCATGGGGCACCATTCTCTTTTCTGTCAAACTGTTGCGATCATTCATTCATTCATTTGTCCTGTGCCGTGTTTTCACGAGCTAGGCTGTTTGTTTTTCAAACTACTTCAAACATCAACACAACACCCGACAAAAATTAGATCGGGCCAAGCGAGAAATCTCTGCGACTCTTATCAGCAAGAGCAAACGAAAGAATCGCGACTTCGAAAAACAATTAGCCAATGTCATTGAGAGTATCGCCGTTCTCATTTTAGCCCGGGGAAGAATATTGCTGAAATGCGTAAAATGTTTGGAGAAGTCATTTTCGAGTTGGAACAAAAAGAGTTAAAATAGAGCGAAAAACAGCCTGACTAAAAACGTATTTACCGGTTCGAAACACAAACTTGACTTAACACGGAACGCGCTTACAAGTTCCGTCGTTCCTGTTTGAAGACTGAAACTTCCCTTGGGGAACTTCTAGTGCTGATTGAGCAATGCGAAACGCCCTCGGAGTTCTGATTTTATAGTAATAACGCCCTTTCATTCTTTGAAAAATTTCTAAATTATAAGCTCTTTCTTGCGCAATGCGGAAATTTAGAGCTGTTGGTGTTTTACTTATTTTTACCGTCAAATTTGAGAAGAGTGCAAACATTGCCGAAAGTGCACTGTTGTGTAAATATCCGTTGTGAAACTAAAGTTGCTTCCAAATTTTTATTTGAACTACCGCTTTGGCTAATTAACTAAAGTAAGTAATATGTTTTAACGTCAATAACATGAAGGGTGCTTGCGTAATCTCCCAAGCTGATCTTCACAATATCAATAAAATGCTGATAAAATCAACCGCGGAAGAGTAAATAATAAATTACTAGTTTAGCTAAATAAATAAAAAGTGAAAGATCTAAGATGTGCGATGAGATATTTTATTGACAAAATTTCTGGGCTTCAAAAATAAAATGGCATCAATTAGTCCACAAGATTACAAACTGCTTGGAAATTTTGTAGTTATTTATTATTCAATATTGGACAAATTGCCAGATTGCCGCGAGTGATGCGCATACGACATACAATCACCCTGTAGAAGACTAACACAACAAAACATGGAGCAAGGAATAAAAGAACTTTTTTTTCTCTAAATACATGCGTCATAATCCAAGTCTAGTCCAATCTTGACATCATGCATTCTGAATCTAGTCAGCGTTCGCGAAACGGACTCGCAAGCATCGCATCGCATCGGTTCAACTTGCGCAGGCTACCGATCTGTGGCCAAACGGACTCGTAACTTAGTTGCCTCGCAAGTACACATAAGTCGCAGGGAAAAAACTTTTCAAGACATATCCTGTATTTCATTTGCTTATAGGTTGCTTTAACTACGAATAAACGTCACTCAACTTGCGTCTACTTAGCCAAACTGCGTCGAATTGCATGTTATTGATTATTTATAAACGTTTTCCTTTTGGGTACGTAATAAGTTATTTTTGGAGAGGAATTTTCAACGCCTGACGAAAGGGAAGTGTAAAGTTATATAGGTGTCGAAAACAAGTTATATTGTAACGGATGTTGTGGTTTCCCTGGGTTGGCATACAAATGTGTTTGACAGTTTTAGCATACTATACTCTTATTCTTCGGCCATTTCAACTTGAGTAAAAATAACACACAAATTGCGGTTATAAACATAACGAGACAACGCATGTTGTAAAAACTTTCATTTATAAACTTAACGTTTCGTATGCTCCAACATACATCTTCAGAAGTAACGGCTAACATGAATGATGTAGTCAATAAACACCGAGACAAACCTAAGGATATCATTACAGTGCCCAAAAAAGAAATTTTCGTTGTTTTACCCTATCTAGGAATTCAAAGTAAAATCGTTACTCAACAGCTTAAATCATGTATTTCCAAGTTCTATGGCTGTTTTAATCCTAAGATTATTTTCAGAAACACTCGCCGAATTAAGTCTTTTTTCCCCTATAAAGACAGGCTCAGCCGCTCCCTTAAGTCTAAAGTAGTTTATAGGGCTAGCTGCTGGGATTGTGATGATTGCTACATTGGGAAAACAAAACGTCGTTTACATGACAGGAAAACGGAACATTTCAAGGCGCTGACGAGCAACAGCCATTCTTCTGCCATTGCTGATAACATGACCCAAACAGGCCACAAAATTAAATGGGATCACTTCGACATTTTAGCCACTGGACAATCTGATATACACTGTAAAATTAAGGAAACCTTGTTGATTCGCGATTTAAAACCAGCGCTCAATGAAAATGTTGGCAGTGAGAAACTTCTTCTCTACTAGCCATTCATATTTTTTCCAGCAGATTTAACTAGGTCTGTTTATTTTCATTTACTTTTTCATTGTCATTACTTTCCTTATTTGGTATTAGCCCTCGTGTTTAAATTTAATTGTAATTTTGTTAGCCGTTACTTCTGAAGATGTATGTTGGAGCATACGAAACGTTAAGTTTATAAATGAAAGTTTTACAACATGCGTTGTCTCGTTATGTTTATAACCGCAATTTGTGTGTTATTTTTAGCATACTAGTTACCGGGGCCTAGACGAAGGCTGGCACCTGTTATAAAGTGCAGACGGTTTCTGTCGTTTTTTCAACGTTACATTGTTAGGGATATATCGCTGACTTGAGATATATCGCTGGCTCGTTATCTTTAGCCAATTACAGGCCATTTTCAGCTCTTTTCGTCATATCCCCCCCTCAGGAGAATTTTGTCAAGTTTAATAGCTAATTAAATATTCAAACGACAGAGTGGCGGCGCTTCGCCAAGGAATGTTTATTTGGTCAAAATTGGGTCAAAATCTCTCGGAGATCAATGTGAAGACATTTGCAAGGATAAAGAAAGTAATTTAGGACCAGTTGCTGGCTACTAAGGGGCCGGTCGCACTAGGCGACAAAAAGTTTGTAAGCCCGGCCGAATTTCAGGAAAAAATTTGGTTTAACAAATTTTTGTTCCAAAAGTTTTGTTAAACGCGGTCGCACTAGGAAGCGACAATCTTATCTTTTATGCTGAAACATCAATCAAATTGTTTCATACTGTTTCTTCTTCTGTGTAGCAGCTGCAGAAGCATCGGCAATAGAAGAAGTCTGAGGTTCGGGAGAAACAGACCTTGAACTTGGTTCTTCGTTTATGATCTGGCTTGAATAAATTTGGGAGCCGTAATAGTTATATGAGCTCCCTCTCTGTTCTTGTTCATCTGTCAATAATGACATGTACGGCACAACGCCAGCTGCTCCTTGAAACCGCTGAAAATCGAAATTTTGGTACGGAAAGCGAGCGAAATTTTCTCTGTCCATGCTTGTTGCACCGAAGTACTTTTCAGTTTCGCGCTCTTTTGAATCAATACGACACCTGCGTTAATGGAGTATGGAAGGTGCTTATGGATTTAATGACACTAAACAAACAAAAAAGTTCGAAAAAATCGCCTGGCTTTGTAGTTTAGTAAGGTCGGACAAAATGTTGTCAAGGCGAAACAGGCCGGTCGCACTCGTCTACAACACTCATTGACAGTAAAGTAAACAAAAATTCTGCCTAGTGCGACCGGCCCCTAAGGCTGAAATTATCCAGAGTTAAATCGTATTTTCGTTTTGCGTGTGAAACGCACGAGGACAAAACTGAATAGTTATCAGCTTATCAGATAAGCTTGTTTCGCTGTTTTCGTTTTGTGTCGTTCGTAGCCTGCCGAGGTAATTTTTTCCTCTAAATCACTTAAGAATAGTTCGAAAAAGATGTTTCCGTTCAACTTTCAGCTCTCAGACAATAATTCGGGATTTTGATGACCAGACTGAGGATCTGGCGGAGTAGCGAGCTCCCTAGGAACTAAAGCAGGAACAGGATTCGGGGTGCTCTGAGGCGTAGGAACGTAAGCGGGTTCCTCGTGAACGTACCCCTTCGTCGATATCTTCAAGGTAGGAATCGGAGCTGTAATGGCGAGAAAGGTTAGAAGTGGTCTCTATTAGGTCAGGGACGCGATAACATTCGGACAGTTTGACGCGATAGGATGTAGAATGCAACTGTGAACCAGTGAACTTACGTACGTTGCACCACAGGCCATCTACGGAGACCACAAGATACCGATTGCGGGCATACGTCTTGGAGCCATCAGAACTAATGTAAACCAAATCGCCGACCTGAACGGGCATGGAAGGACGAGGACAGCAGGCAGGGGCTTTGGATCTCTCACTAGCGGGATGGTTACCGGGCCGCAAGGAGTGCTGTTGTCGAACAACTTGGAGGTCAGAAAAAGGGATCTGTGCGTTGGGGAATTGGTCACGCTGAAGCCACATCTCGCGAGCAGACAATCCTCTGTTGCGGATACGGGTGTCGAGATTCGCAGTCGCCACAGCTAAGGAAAGGGGAGTGATTGTACCACCTTCAGGGCAAATACGGAGGAGCTCATCACCAAGTTCAGCGACGCATTTCTCTGCCACAGGATTCTTGTTTGGGTTTTTCACTCGACCGACTTCCACAGCAAAGCCATACTGCCTAACGATTTCATCGCCGCATAGCGAAGCGAAGCCAGGAGCAGGATCTACCCTTATGACGGAAGGGGGGCCAGACAGAGGGCGCAGCTCAAGGCACAATCGGAGGAGACCAGAGCGAATGGAATCACGATGTTCGTCATCTAGCAAGCAGCTAGTAGTGAAGGACGTGGAAGTCTCGCGGACGACAAGTATTAACTGACGGTAGCGTTTTATGACGTCTGCGGTGAAGGAAATACCAAAGCCGTCTGGGGGATCAGAGGTTGACTGTTCAACAAGGCTGGAGGGAACGTTCTTCAGAGAAGAGCACAGGTGGCAACACTGCGAGCACCGATCCAGGGCTTTGTCCAGATCTAAGGCGAAGAAGTAACGCTGCGAGACCAGTTTCATTTGGTGACGGGTAGGATGGTCCAGCTTAACGTGCAGGGCGGCAAGGAAGCCATCAACGACGGAGCTCGAGATGACTATACACTCACAGGACGCAGCGAAAGGTTCATCACGTTTTACGACGAGCAGGCCGTCACGGGAAATGGAGACTAGGTTTAGGTAACGCTTGAAGTCTTTGATGTTTGTCAGCTTCCTCGACGGGCGGGTGGCCTGCTTAAGATGAGAGTGGGCATGCCTCAGCGAGGATCGTCGCAAGCTGGTGCGTTACGACTAGTCAGAAGGCAAGTTTGCAGAACCGGCTAGATGAAGCAGCGTGACTTGGTAAGGGCTAACAGATGATAAGAATGAAGTCACTCGAGGACTGGAAGAGAACTGGCCACGGCAGAGCTTATCAAAGGCCTGGACACATGGCTTGCTATCAGTCAGTACATAAGTCTTAGACTTTGATTGAATTATATAAGGAGCGAAATGCTTGATAGCTGCATAAAGAGTTGCGCCAAGGCCATTCATCTTGACAGAACAATCGGTTGCGATCCAAAGCTGATCATCAGGCTTGGGGAGAGTGATGGATCTGTTGGACGCGAGTGCTTCTTGACAGGAGCGGAAACACACCAGGGGTTCATCAGACCAGGAGATGGTATCCTGAGACTGGCGACCAGCCGTAAGTGACTCGAGAGGAGCGAGGAGTTTAGCAGCTCCACTAAGGACCCTGCCAAGCATCTTGTACGAACCAACAAAGGCACGGAGACCACGGACGTTCTTGGGAGGCTCGCAAGAAGCCAGAGCAGCTACACGATGGGGAGAAGCGTGAATCGAGCCTTGGGACCATATCCAACCGAGAATGGTGGTCGAGGCTGAGCAGATTATGGTTTTCGCAGGTGAGAGGCGAAGGTCGCAGCGAACAAGAGCCGTGAGGACCTTTCGCCAGTTTGTGAGGAGCTCTTGATGAGAGTTACCGCCGCAATACAAGTCGTCAGCGATCTTAGTGACACATCCCTCCTTAAGGAGATCGCCCAGGACGCGGCACATTAACTCCTCGAGGGCCGTCTCAGAACCGGGGATTCCCATGGCACAGCGCGTGTAGACACGAACACCTTCACCACACCACTTCATGGAGTTCTTTGCCAGGGGGATTTGGTAGAACACCTGGGACAAATCAGAGACTATGATGTACTTCCAGCAAGCAATCTTGAGAAGAGTGGAGTCCACGTCTGGCATTAGTGAGGGCTGAGGCTTGCTATAGCGACCCACGTCAGTAAAGGCTGTGACCAAGCGGAAACCGTCATTCTTCTTCTTCACTAGGAAGGAGGGATTCAGATATTCCACCGCAACCTTTAAATCTTCTGGTCGACGGAACACACCTTGAGACTCGAGTTCGTCACATTTGGTTTGAAGCTGGTTGAGTTGGAGGTTCAACAGGTCCCATATTCACAACTCTCTCAATCGGACCGGCGGCTCCATTATAACCAGGGATGCGGGAATCGAAGACCAATTGGAACTCCCTCAAGAGCGAAACGAACGCGGCTTTCTCAGAGGATGCTAACAAACCATCAGGGTCTACGTGTACAGACTCAATAGGAGAAGAGGGAGGAGTAGTAAACTTTGGAGACGACTCGGCGGCTTGGGTTGAGGAAGGCTCTGTGGGAGATTCCAGAACAGTTAGACTTGCTTGGCATAAATGGTCGTTCTTACGGACAAGAAGGGGCTCCTCGGTATTGTTGAGAAGTCTCAGCTTACCGCCAATGGATTGTACAATATCAGGTGGAGGCCAGGTGTGAGTAGGTTTGAGGTGACTAGAAGAGACCGAATCCATACGGGGCTCGATGGCAAGTGTGGCATCTTTAAGCAGCTCTGAGGGGGAATCAATTTCAAGGAACTCACCACTCGGGGCACGAAGGGGGTGGCAAGCTCTGACAGCGTAGTGGGTCGGAGGACTTTGAGAACAGCCATAGGACGACACGTCACACCCAGCGATGATAATCTCACGTTTAGCAGGACGGACTGCGATGTCGTTGGAGGTCATGAAGGGCGTTCTGGCCAGTATGTCAACATCAAAATCCTCGACAACGAGAGCTTCCAGAGTGAATGGTCTGCCATGACGAATCAAAGGAAGGCGAGTCTCACCAACAACAGCTAACGGGGTACGACCGTCGGCTTACAAAGCGGTCTGGGAGCTTTTAGTCACCTTAGCACAAATATGCCGAGCTAGGGAGGCTCTCATCATTTTAGTTTCTGCGCCAGTGTCAATTGTTAGGCGTAAGGGGTGATGACTGTAAAAAAAGTGAAGGAATGGCGACTGGGAGACGTTTATGCAACGAGTGACAGGAGGTTCCAAAGTGGGTAGAACTCCGAAGGGACAGTGCTGCATATTTGAAAATTCTTGAAAATCCGGAGGGCCAGGCTGATCAAGGCTGTTCTGGTAATCATACCTGCTCTCATCTAATTCAATGCCAGCCACCTGGCGAATTTTGGACATGAAGAGACGGTCAGGCTCGGGCAGAAACTTGCAATTGCTGAGGAAATGTGACCGAAAATCTGGGCGACCAGCCTGCTGGCAAAGAGGACAGGATTTGACAGCTCGAGGCTCGGGTAGTAGCCTGCGTCGAGCAGAAAAAAATGAGCGATGATCAGTCGGGGGAGCAGAACGTAAGACCTTAGATTCATCACTAATACGAAATATGGCGCAGAAGCAAAAACTACTCGAAAAAGGGCCTTTCAGCGACCTTTCAAAAAAACATAAATTTACGTATGTTACGTATGTTTACGTATGTTCGTTGTAGTGAAAAAAGGGTTTTTTGACGAGCGCTGTGGAATAATTTTTTTCCCCGAGAAAATGATTTGTTCATATTTGAGTTAAGAGTTTTTTGTCTCTGATTGTGAATTACGTCAATATTAGCCTCCACAGAAGAGGGGGGAGGGGTGCGAGAGATTAACTATATTCAAACTGGAATGATGTAACAGAGAATTAACTCTGAAGTGTAAATTTTAGTGCTAATTTAAGCCATGAATAACCCACTGGGCGTTAGCCCTAGTA
>CM042752.1:4929196-4964196 GCA_022496165.2 Catalaphyllia jardinei
CTTTTTGCGGCCTTTGCCGCTTATTGCATGATTACCCTCGCTTGGTAGCTGGTTGAATGTTTTTCTGCAATAGATACCGATTAGGTCTCGGTATAATTCCGTCCGGCTTCAAACACCGGGGGGGGGGGGGGGGGGGGGTGGGGGGCGAACCAAAACCTCTAATTTAGCCTAGATAAGATAACAGGAACAAGTTTTCCTTTCGTTCATGTTTAATATTCTCTCTTCCTTTTATATCTCAAGACATTCATTTTCGTCCGGATGATTTTCCCATGCATCCTGCTGAGCGACCAGGCCAGCCGGTAGGCAACAAACGGAAAAGCACTTTAAGCTCGTCAACCAATGATGAAGGTAAATTGAATAAATTACAATAAACCAACATAACGACAGCATAAATATAACACTGCTTTACTAACTTGAAAACGTTTCCGACGACCTTTCGCTGAGTATAATGATTGGTTAAAAACAAAAATGGTAAAAACACACCACGCATGCCCTATCCGAGCACAGGGAAGATGGTCTTTTCCTCTCCACCAATCAGATGCAGGTCTTATCCTGTAACATTGTCGCGGTTCGACTTATACAAGTTTCCCGCGCTTGACCTTACTTATCTTCCGCTGACCAGCAAGTGCTTTACCTTGACCAGCAAAAATCCAACCTTTTAGTTGTCTCGATGGAGAGACCACCGGTGATGTGATTCTTATCGCAAACGACGATAATCATAGTGAGTCGGATACCAGTTTAATTTCAAAGTGGCGGCCGCGAACGGCTGGTGCATTAATTCAAGAGTATCGAAGGTCGACGTTTTAGTCCCGGTCGCTGTCTTTGTCTTGCGCTCAAGTTTAAAGCACTTTATAAAAAATTACAGTGCCTTTTGAAACCTAGTGATGTGAAATTGCTGGGACAACCTTGCCCTGTACTAGCATCTGTTTCCATTAAGGAGCAGTAAGAATACTGTCTGTTGCTATCACCGCGGCTGTATTTCCTGTCTTGTCTTGAGCGTGTTTTATCCCACTTTCCTTTCCTGCTCTCGCCAGGCGAACAAACAGTGCCAGAAACAGTCAGTGAAATTCACCAAGAAAGCGTAGATGTAAGGAACGACATGGACAGGTCCACAGATACCAACGACGGTAAGATGTTAAACTGCGATGTTGTTAACTTCCTTTATGCTGTACCCACCCTGTCACTTGGAAGAATCAGTGATAAATATTCATACATTCTTCATGCCGATGCATAGGCATAGCAAGGACAGAGCACAGGCGTTAAAAATGTTGGTTCAGTTTTTAGTCTTCCTCTGCAAAAGAACAACAGGAAGTCATCAAAATGAAATACTGCATGGATTGGAGAACACTAACAATCGAAATAGACCCTGTATTAATTTATCCACCTGAAGATTCCAGAAGATACCGATGAACACTCAATGGATTTTGAGATTTATAATAATAATAATTTAAACATATTTATACAGGATTGCTGCTTCAGTTTTAAGAGAAAAAACTGCTATCAATGCAGGTCCTGTAAAACAAAATAAACAAAAACAAAAACAAAAAAAATTAAAATATAGATAAAATCAAATCACAATATTACAAAATAGTCACAAAAAAGAAGGATCAAACAGTTATAAATTCTAAGAATTATTAAAAATTATTAAAAATTTTCGCACCTTTGTAAAAAAAAGCGCGCTTGGTGCTTTCTAAATTAATTCTTTCCAAAATAAGGTCATTATTATTTCCATACTGCCAGTCTGCGCCAGTTATGAAACCAGCGGAAGGTCCTTTTATAGCCTGCGGAGCAAGCGTTTCCGTGCGGTTCCTTTCCCTCCCCTACCCCCATCTTTCTTTTTTCGGCTCTCGCCCCAGTTTCCGCGCAGGCAAAATACCAAAAATCCCGTTCCTCGGTCCTTGTATGCTCCCAAACCCCACGGAAACGCTTGCTACGCAGGCTAGTCCTTTTGTTAAACAATTTCTTGTGACAAACATGACAACGTCATTCTGTTCTCGTTAACTCGAGTATTCCGTTCGAAGCAGGTAAATCTCAAACCAGATTAATGAAGTCCTATAATGCAAGTGTTCTGTGTGCATTCTACGGCGTCATCATCCACCTTTTTTTCCATTTCAGTGTTCCAGACATGCGCACTACAGACCAGAGAAGCGGATCAAGTGCCGAGCTCGAACCCAGACTCCCCTCACCAGTCATTCGATGGCTGTTCCTTTGATAGTGACGGTAAGGTACTTGTTCACAACTCAAACTCCACCCCTAAGGGGAAATTTTGTCACACTGATTGATCGCCGTGCGATAATGGTTGTTTACCATTTACCTCGAAATTCCTGAAATTTCGGTCAGAATGTAATCAGACAATTTCGGTTTCGGCTCGACCCACCGGGAAATTCGAAATAAACGGAACGCCTTGAAAGGTAGTCCAAACTTTTCAAGCGAAATTTCAGAGTGGAAAAGGTGTACCATTTTCAGTTTTTCACCGCTCTTGGAATTATGATCAGGTCAAACTGCAACATCCACAAATGTTGCGTGAAAAATTTGACCATTTTCAAACTTGAGCCAACAACACCCAACATGTCGCAACACGTCACAACAGCGTGGCCAAACGCATGTTGCACCCAACAATGTTGCGATCTGTTACGTTTAAATGTTGCGATCGTTTGGCTGGACCTTGCAAATGCTGGGCCAACAATGTTAGGATATGTTGCGTTGAGATGATGCTATCGTTTGGCCGGGGCTTTAGTTTCTTTCAGTAATTTTTTTTCGAAGAAATGGTAAATTGGCCTTTGCTCCAACTGCTGGCGAATCGGTTATTTCATGTAAATGGTAAACGTTGAGTATTTCTCCAAATATAAACTAAGCGATTGTGGAGAGACGTTCTCTACTCAAATAAGTAGTATTGAGAGCAGTAAATTAAATATAATTACTTACAATTCGTTAACAGATGATGACAGCGCGAGTTCCACTTGTGACGCAGCAGAACAAGAACTTCAGCAACTGGAGAGACTGCTGCTGTCATTAGAACCCTCACTCTACCCCCAGACAGGTCAGTAAACCCACCCCACCCTCTGAAAAATTACAGCTTTCTTATGACCCCTTTACCCCATCACCGACTTCACTAAACTTTGGTTAGGGGCGTTCCTTTATAGCTTCAATCAATAAATACTTCGCAAACTCTGTTCCAGTTTGAAGTACAGTCTAGGCTGCCACCTATATCTATTGTCAGTAACATACTGTAAATAAACCCCTTATTAACCAGCCAGCCGGATATTATTAAGGGTCACGGCCACCTTCTGGTCGTGCCGATGAGGTTTTTTTTCTCTCTCCGCTCCTATTAAGTTGTCACTCAAAATTTAATACTCGAAGTTTGGCTTTGTTTTGGAAAAAAAGCGATGAAACATACGAGTCCGAAATTGAAAGTGATGACTGACAAAAACATTCAAACACGTTTGTTATGATAAAAGGGGGTAAGTTTCTAAGAAAGCAACAGTGGTGCTGCGACGGTGGGGAGTATTACAAGATGATTTGGTTTTATCAACGGGTTGATAAAATGTGGATTGTCTACCGGAAAGAGATTCTTATTATCAACCCAGTTGATAAAAGCAAATTATCGTTTATTATGATAGTTTTGACGTGATTTTATATTTACTATTTAAGCTCTAAACCTGATGGCCAAAAAATATAACTTCATTATAGAGTGCCAGATTTTTTAAAGGACGTAAGAAGAACAAGCGCTAGCTGTTATCATACTTTGTGAATGCGTTGAGGCGCTCGGTAAAACGCTAACAACAGTATTGCCAGGGCTCCTTTCAAGCACACAAAGAACAACTTTTATTAGATGTTGCGGACTAATCTTACTTGTTGTTCTACTTTTAGAGACTGACGGACTTGCAAAAAGCAGGTGAGACGAGAATTTCTTTTACGGCTAAAACTGTAGCCTTCATGTACAAGTTTCCATACAGCTCTCCTTGTCATGACTCGCCTACAACTCTGCTGGGCAAGTTCTTTGTGATTCTCACTTGCTTAAAGGGACACAGTCAGCTTTAGGACCGCGCTGACCTGGACACTAGTTTTCTCACTTTGAAAAAAGTTCACCCTAACCTGAAATCAAAGTACATCTAGAATTCCGCTTCAATCTTGGCAGTGTTTCACTAGATTTTCATTCGTGTACTGAAAACATGTTTTTGAGTGTGCTTTCGCTTATCCTATAATGTTATTTTTGTCATATTTAGTTAAAAACAGTATAGATCGTGTCTCTGTGATATGCAAATTAGCTATCAAATGGTATCTAATGCGCATGCGCGCCAGCTGACCGCGTCCTTTTAATGCTTAAGGACCCAGGTAACTCACTCATCTACCAACTAAATCATAATTAAAGTATACCAACACCTTCACTTGATTCGCACAGTATCGGAGAAACAAATCACACATTTTGCCTTGTTCTTGAACTGGTATACTGATGTCCTTTGGGTTTTTAACACACTGAACTTGTGTCTTTTTTGAACCACACAGAGCACAGGAAGTGAAGTCGTTTCCTTGCACAGAACATGTACATATAAAAGCTGCGCATGAAGAAGTTGATGTTTTAAAAACTTTAGATGAAATAGAACGAATAGAAGGTATGGATGTTATCTTTTACAACTGAATACAGTCCAACATCTCCACAGCGGCCACATTGAGGCACAGGAAAGTCGTCGTCATGTAGACGTGGCCGTTATGGTGATGTAGGGGTGTAATTGGCGCCTGTTTTTTTTTTTGGGGGGGGGGGGGGGGGGGGTTGCAACATTTTTATTTCAAAAAATGCTTTTTGTAGCGTAAAAATGCGTTACACAGTCAAAATATCACGACCAAACAGACACAGCGACCAACGACGTGCGGTATGGATCAAGTTCCGTGACCTTTTGCAGTAAAAAATTGAGTTTTGTGTACAACGTTGGTTAGTCGTTAATTTAATAACTGGTTATTGTCGAGAGCGTGTATTTTTTGGCAGTTAGCTGCAGTTGGGACTCGTTTTAGTGGCCGTTGCCGTTGTGCTGATGTGATTGTAGAGAGGTTTAAGTAAAAAGGCTTGGTGATTTGGCCATTAAACGGAAGAGAGGCTAGAACTGCCACATCCTCAATGTAAATGATCCTGTTACCATGCTAGGTGGTTTCCAGTCTCTGTCATCATTAGGTCAGCCTAAACCTCGCTTTCATACAGAGGCTCGGTTACATTTCACGGAACTGTAAAACGATCTGCTCACATATTGTTTGATGCTTTAGTGAAAACCAACCTTTGTCTCCCACCCCGGACTGATTTGCTAAAAGGGTCATTTTTTTTTCTCTTTTGCAGGAGCGATAGCTGACCTGAATGCGATTGTTTCATTAGATATGGAACAGCTGTGAATTTATAACATACTTGTATCAGACTTGTTCAATACCCCGTCTTTTGTCAAAGTATTTAACGCATTTGATTCATTTACGAAGGACTTTCCAAGATAACTTTTCGCGTTGACTTAGATTACTTGAGTTTTTATAGTCCACGTTAACTCTTGTAAAACCGATCTAGAAAATGCCCTAATATTCTTGATTGAAAATTTCCGAAAATTCAAACTGGAATCGCATTTTCATCCTCCTCGCGAAAATCCACGCCACGCGTGTAGTAACATTAATCGCGGGAAGTACTGAGTACCATGTCTAGAAATTACTCGAGTGATTACCTTGGGAATAAGGCGTGTATGGGGGATTAACTCTCTCACTCTTCATCCTGTCTTGTCTGATTGTGAAGTTACTCACAGATATTTGAGCTAGATTTCGTGGTCATGTGGCGACGGAGAATTATATTCACCAACATGTGTTAGAAAACAGCCCTAAGTAATAACCCTAACGTAATGATGGCGCGAGCAAAGAGAATTTACAATTTTGATGATCAAAGTAAACAAGCTGTTTTTCTTGTTTTCGTTGCGGTGTTTTCTAAAAGAAACAGAAAACATGTACTCCGCGTTTCTATCGTGTTTTTTATGATAACCAAATCAATGCGAGCTCTCTGATTGACCAATCAGCTATGGTTTATTGTGCCAGTAAACTCATGGAAAAAATCGCCCAGAACGAGAAATGCTGTGGGAACACGAGCCGTACGCGAGTGTTTCCACAGTTTTTTTCGAGAGACCCCAAGTTTCTATGGTTTATAGGCTGATAAACCACGCGGGACGTTGTTCTTCCAACATCCCCTGAGAAGCCCAAACTTTCAGTCGCGTTTCTATTTAAGCGTGATAGTTGATGGGGGCGCAGCCCGAGTCGACTATCAGGCATAGAAATCGAGAGCGAATAATCTTATTGCTTTAGTTGACACTTCAAAAACGCCAAGAAGAGGCCGTCATTTTGTGAACAAGAGCACACTGCTACGCTACTGACTATCTATTCAACAACTAGATTATGAGCTCGAGATTTCTAAAAAATCATTTTGTGGTGACCATTACTTATTGAGTTATCTTCCAATCGAATCTACTCTCTTTAAATGTTATTAAACAGAGTAAACACAACACCGCGTCTTCAATGTGCGCTTAATCCTCCTTATAGGTCATATGGTCCCGGGTTCTAGTTCTGCAGGGTTTCATTGTGTTGTGTTCTTGGGAAGACGCGTAAGTCTCACAGCCCCTCTATCTGTACAAGGGTATAAATAGGTAGAAGCGAATTTAATGTTGGAGTAGCCTGGTGATAGACAAGGGTCCCATCCAGAGGGGACTGAGTACAAATATGGTGTCTGACATTTGCAGACTGCAGAGTGCAGACTACAGATTACAGACTGCAAACAGTGGACCTCAAACCGTAGTTCATGATATACCGGAGAGACGCTGATTGAGGACTGCTGGCCGGAAATCTTGTAGACAGTGGAGCTTAATCCGACAAAAATCCGTGTCGTATCGAGACTTTTTGTTGAAGAGGACATGGGTATGTGTTGACAGTGTAACACTCGAGTGTACTCGAAGATGACCAAGGAAGGCATACTGTATACTAGACAGCATTTGTTTCACCTTAAACTTAGCAATCAATAGAGCTCTAAAGTGTGACGTGACAAAAAACTAAACCTGTGAAATTATGGGATTGGGCGCCATTTTCGAATGGAGTATCCTTAGAAAAGGTTCCTTGCCAAAACTTAGCTCTTAATCGTAATTCCCAGTTGAAATATGAAGGATTGAAATTTGATCCTGCCCCATATAAATCTCTCTAATTTTGAGTCAGTTCTAAACTGAAGGAACAGAAACAAATTTTGAAGGGTTTGTATGGAATGCCATCAAACTTTGATCCCTTATATCTCTACCGGGAATTGCAATTCGGAGCTAATTTTTGGGATGAGGACGTCTTTTAGCCTACTCTATAAGAATATGGCATCATATCCCATAATTTCAAAAATTTTATTTTTGTGACGTCATCACTTTAGCCTTCAGATAGCCTCTATTCTTTTCACACTGATAGTTGCGAAATACACCGGCGTTTGTTTAAAAACACGTTAAAAAATAAACCAAGAACTTGTTTAGTAAGTTTTCTGTAATCCTATAATGAAGCATGCGTTTTGTTTACGTCTTGCTTACAGTTTGACAATGGAGCATAGCGTTGCTAGGAAGGCAGCCATTATAACTTTAATTCTACAAATGCCATGAAATCCAGACGATCTCATAGGATGTATTTTTACTTTTAGAATATATTTATCGAGCATGAAACACCTTTGTGATTTGAAAAGAATAATATGAAGACTTCCTTTACCCATGGCTTGGGTAAGCCGGCTAGCTTGGGCCCTCCCTCCACGTAGACAGTTCCTGAGAAAACCACTTCCCCTCTGTAAAATTGCTTGTGTATCCACGGTGAATGCTGATACACCACAGGCAGTAATAATGCACCAGGCATCCATATCAAAGTGAACTCCCGTCTTCCATTATTATGTTCATTTCCATTTCTGTCCTGTGAAAAAGATGTTATTGTAAGATAAACAGCTCGTAATCATACGTCAGTATGCCTTCCTTGAGAATACCCTTGTCGTCTTTTACGTGGTCAGTCTTATTTTCAATACGACAAGGCTTTGTGTCGGATTAACGTGGTCTTCAAGATTTGCGCCAGCGATCCTCAGTCAACTTGTCTTCAGTATAATCCACGGTCTGAGGTCCATTGTTGCAGTCTGTAGTCTGTAGTCTGCAGTCTACAAATGTCAGACACCGGTAGAAATACTCCCAGACGCTTTATGTCACCGTAGAAACAGGTGATAAGCACTGGTCTGGTCGGCTCGACTAAGCTCGCACTCAGATCGACCATAGACGTTGCTTACCAGGCAGCTTAAGAAAACCACGACGACGGCAACAAGAACGTCAGAACACAAAGGGTTCAATGAGCAAAATAATAGTTGTGCACGTGCGTTAAAAAAATCTTTGCACATTTCTTTGCCGTCCAGTGCAAAACAACGACGTGAAATGACTAAGTTTTGCGTCGTCTACTGAAAGCGGATGACGACGGCTATTTTTTTGTATTTCCATTTGGAATTGAACGCCGCCATTACATATGTAGCTTGCGGACGTTTTTAGAGCCATTGGTGTACTGAACAAATCTAGATAATGGCGAATTTCGCTTGTAAAATAGAAATTCATTTTTTACTAGGCGTCGTCCTCGGCGTCGTCTTCGTCGTTGCTTAAGCTCCCTACTATGGCTGGCGCCGGCCGCCGTATGTTTTGAAATAAGCGCTTTATTTGTTGTTACTACGCTGTGTAATAGTTGAGACAATCCCTTGAAACGAAACAAAATTAGTTCGAGACGCGTTGGTATAACGAAACTCGTTCGTAAAAATATTTTCGGTACTCTGGGCGAGATATCAGAAAGCTTAAAAAAGCCAAGACGACAACGAGAGAGAGGTTTAATGAGCAAAATAGCTGTGCACGTGCGTTATAAATCTGCCGTTCTCTGCAAACCACTGTGAAATGACCAAGTTGTGCGTCGTCTACGGAACGTGGACGACGACGGCTAATTTTTGGTATTTCTATTTCTATTGACAATCACGAATTTTGCTGGTAAAATATAAATTCATTTTTTTACTTGGCGTCGTGTTCTGCGTCGTCGTCGTGGTTGCTTATTAAGCTCCCTATTGCCACAACATGTATGATAACGACTGATTCCGCTGTTTTTATACCAAACGAGAAAGCGATAATCGTTATTTGAAATTCTGAGATCATTCAAGCCAGGAACCAGATTGCACTTAGTGTAGTGGCCACAGTGAAAAACACCACAGTATTAAAGTTAAATATATTACAATTTAAAACCTTTATTACTCGATTCGTACTGAATTAACAGCGGTATCAAAAAGCTGCACCTGGAAAAGGCACTATGTAAGAAACTTAATTTCAACTAAAAATTGAATTCTCTTTGGTCGATCTATCTACTGAAATGTTGGAATATATGCTCAATATATTATTTATATTTAAATGTACAAGTGCGCAGGTACCCGATTCCCACACTCCAACTTTGTTAATAATCTCTTCTTATTCATATAAGATCTGAAAGGGTATAAATTAAATTTAAGCCCTCGTGTGAAAAACCCTAACAACGCTGCCCTAGCTAGTGCCTCTCAAGATTCGTCACGCAGATGAAAGATTGTGTGACGAGCGCAAAAGAGAGCCTGCGTACGACGGTACGAGACTAACTCAGTAAAAGGTCCTTGGTCCACCTTCCTAATGGTTTCCCACTGCTTGACCAATCAAAATCCAAGTTAGTCTGGGAGACCATCACGAGCCCACGTGCAATTAGATTGCGCGTGCAATGGACTACTAAACTGACCAGTCGAGAAGGTTGGAAAACCAACAAAAGCTGTTAAAGAGCTGTCAAAAAAGTAAACACTTGTCGCGGCAGCTGCCAACGTTTTCGGAGAGCACACTCGTTTAGCCTCTTCCAGGCGTTCAACTTTTTCAGACGCAACGCGAAACATGGCGCAGGAAAAAAGGGGGCAGAAGCGCGGAGCGAGAAGGCGAAAGAGCTCGTATGAAGCCCCTTTCTCCCCGTGTCTTCGCGCTGCGACCCAACTACTGAACGCCTGGAAGACATTATAACCCGTCGCAAGCTCGTTTTTTTAAACATAGATTATATGCATAAATATAAGTAGTGTTATCATGGTCCAGCCATCTTTTCTATTTTCACACCTGTGTATGAAAGTCCAGCTTTCGATTTCTTATAGCTTCACTATGAGCTCGAAGAAGCTCAAATATCGCTTCGACATCGGTCGAAAATTTACGTTCAAGTCTCTCCAAACATGAAGATAGTTTCTCCAGTCTATTTTCCATTGTACAGAGTGATTTACAACAGTTTTGGCATACAGGCCGATCACACTGCTGTGTTTCTACTTCAGAGGGATCGCGCAAACCAGCTTCCTCCCTCGCGACACTTCGTCCACTCTTGGAAGTTCTAACTTGGTTTCCATCATTCGAGTGTCTCTCATGTTCGGCCACGCAAGGTATTAAAAAGGATTCTATAGAAGAATTTCCAGATTTCGATGGAACACTTTCCTCTTTCTGTTGAATATGATTTGATGGCAGATCCAAACTGGTCGGTCTTGGTCGAATACCGCTGGTGCCCGATTCCACGGGTCCGTTCAAAGTATTCTTAAGACTTGATTCTGCTTGCCGCTTGCACACTGAACTTGAGTTCCTTGGAGACATTGGTAACTGACCTTTACGTAAGTCAACATAAACGCCATGGTTGTTGACCTTTTTGGCATCGAGGAAGTCCTTACAAGAAAAAGCGCAAATTATTTATAGTTAGTCAAAAAACTCGTACATTACTTGCAAAACATTTCGGACGAAAAAACAACCGAAATTTTTAAACATCCGAAATATTAACAGGACAGTATAAAACGTTCAAATAGCGCCAAAGCTCAGAGTTTCCTAGCTGAGATACTATTTGAAATACCTAATGGCTTGGTAAGAATATGTGTTATTTTCTCGTCAATGCTTCTATAAAGGTCGGCACACACTAGCGGACTAGTCGCAGGGACTTGCTTCAAGGACCAGTCTCCTAGTGTGTATACATATTTTGCATCGAAATTCTAGTCGCAGGGACCACACTTTTTGGTCCCTGCGACTGGTCCCACGAATTAAACTGGTTTGATTTCTGGGACTAGTCGCAGGGACCAATAGGCCCACAAATCGGTCAATTTTCTAGTCCCTGCGACCAGTCCCCCGTGTGTGCCTAGCTTAAAACCTTGAGGGTGCAGAAAATTTACTTAATTAAGCTATGTTTCAGCGGAGTGTCCGAAAAGTTACGGGCCAAAATGAGATAAAAAGTGTCCGGAAATTTAATTTAACGTTTCAAATATAACGTTCGAAATTCTTTGTAACTAATGTACCTCTCAAAATAGTATAATTTCTATGCAGTAATCTTTAATTGATGAATCAACTTATGCGATGCGCACGATACTTTTTGATCGGAAATAAGAATCAAAACACTCTCGTCCCAGACACACTCGTTCGAACTCTCTCGTCCCAGAAACCGCAATTCTTTTGGTCAGCAGCAAAAAGAAATCAACCTATGACCTTTCCAATTTCCTGAACATGGGCAGAGTACTCATTTTCGATAGCTGACAAATCAGATCATTCGGGCAGAAGCCTTCGAAAAGACCGGCCAAAGGTCGTTATTCATTTTGCCGACCGAAAAGATCCCGGTCTCTAGGAATCAATCAGTGAAGATCTGCGAGGAACGAAACTAAACATTACTTTGCTGGAAAATGCTGTCCATAACCAACTTTTTCATATTGACGGGAAACTGATATTTAACTGAATAAATTTCACACGACAAATTTTTGTAAAAAAGTGAGCCGTTGCGTCGCCCAGAGATAAAATATTAATATTGTGGAGGTCTCTTTACAACATTGGTTTTTCTTCTTTAGCGAAGCAATTTAAATATAGACGGAAAATACTGTAAAAAATGTCGGACCTTTTCCGCATCATCTCCACGCAAGTTGTAGGTGATTTCAAGATCCTTGATAAAGTTCTCTTTGAACAGTGGATACTGTTTTAAGATGTGAAGCACATCTTCCCTTGTTATAAGGCGCAGCTCACAGTACGTTAATGCCCGGATGCTGGCGTTAGAGTTGACTACAGGCCTGTCGGGATCAATAGCGAAGTTTTCGCCAAACGAGTCGCCTTTACCTGAAGAAAACAAGACAGAAAGAGAGCGGGAATGAAGGCCAGTATTCCCATTACCCAGGTATCAGAAATGTCTTGAAAAAAGGTAACACGCGAGACACTCGCGGTCAAAAGTGAATCAATTTCAGTTGGGGAGCAGGGATGGCGCAGTAGTGAAACCCCTCGCCATCCAACAATGTGGCCTGGGTTCGATTTCAGCCTGGTGTCATATGTGGGTTGAGCTTGTTGTTGGTTCTCGCCCTGCTCTGAGGGTTTTTCTCTGACTTCTCCGGTTTTCTTCCCTTCACAAAAACCAACATCTCAAAAATCCAACTCGACCAGTATAGAGACCCCGCAAGAAAACCAGTTAAGGTTGTTGTGGCTTATTAATCTGAATAAAGTTGAATCTTTCACATGGGTATTTAAGCTCCCCCCTTCTCTCTCTAGTGTAGGTTCCTTTTTGTTTCGTGTTTCCTTGCTCCGGCAAAGACTGCAAATCAGTTTTGTGTTCGAAAAACCGCAGAAGACCGTGAAAACCCGGGTATTTGCCTTGAGTATGTACAACTTTGTAAGGGATTTTAACATGGAGGTAAACATGAATAGGAGTGAAATTTAAAGTAGTTTTAAAAGGGAACTGTTAAGATTCAAACAGTTGCGCCCCCTCCCCTCTCCAAAAGAGATCCCGGCCAGGTTGGCAGGGGGCTGTTTGGTGTCCATCTACTCATGAATTATCCACTTCAAATTTCAATTTTCCAAATCCATCAAATCTTGAACTTTTCATATTTTCCTCAATTTAACCTATCCTCTAAGAAAAAATATCTCTTTCCCAGGAAACATTGGTTAATGAGATAAGCAGAGGGATTTGGCGTTGCTTGAAACGTGATCGAGATATTGGCAGAAAGGCCATGTGAAGCGACGTCAAAACAGCCTTCACGTTTACCCCTGGAAAGGTTACATGGGGGCCCGGGTGTGTTGGGGGGATTTTAAAATCGCTGTAGAAAGGTTTGGAAACGACTCTTAAAGATACGGTTACGGAAATATAGTGAAAGAAACCCACCCTGATTTAGTGTTTAAAAATATTTACAAAGTTCTATCTTTAACCAAACGGAATGCCAAGCATTCTTTGTCGTAGATACGACACTGACCTAAAATGGCCATGATGACGTCACTGCTAAGCACTTCCACTGTGCCTCGTATCACGAAGTACAAATGATTCACCTCATCACCCTGGTAGATGATGTAGTCCCCAGGGGGGAGGTGAGTGGTTTTGATGCGCAGGGCGAGAGCACGTAAACAACCCAGAGGAGCCGAGGTGAATGCTGGGTAAGACTGAAGCAGGCTGGCGTTCAGATGAAGACAGATATCAGCTTGAAGACACTCGGGGAAATGTTTCAGAACCTGCGACGAGAAAAGTTGTAAGCTAATATGCCCGATATCGTAACTCATGGTTAATCAATCTGGAGCGCAACTTAGGCCAACACTATTCCACAACATAGGGCACCTTATCACAACGAAGGACAACATAACGCAACATACTGGAGGTCGTGGGTTCGATTCCCACCGAGGTCAAAAGATTTTTTCTTTACCTCGTGTGGTTTCCTGATTCCCTTTACTAGGGCTAACGCCCAGTGGGTTATTCATGGCTTAAATTAGCACTAAAATTTACACTTCAGAGTTAATTCTCTGTTACTTCATTTGTGTTCATAGTGCTACGCGGCACAACATTCATATGTACCCTTACTTTCTCTTTGCTGCGATTCACCATCTAAATCGACCCCGACTTTCTCTGTCCGACCTCCTAGCTCAGTCGGCAGAGTAACGGTAGATCTAATCCGGAGGTCGTGGGTTCGATTCTCACCGAGGTCAAAAGATTTTTTTTTTACCTCGTGTGGTTCCCTGATTCCCTTTACTAGGGCTAACGCCCAGTGGGTTATTCATGGGTTAAATTAGCACTAAAATTTACACTTCAGAGTTAATTCTCTGTTACTTCATGCCGCAACATAGGCCAACATTGCACAAGAGCGCAACATACCACAACATAGCGCGGCATAAGACAACATAGGAAAACATAGCACAACAAAGCAGAATAGTTGCCTGAAATAACACCAAAAACAACTTCCCAATGGAACTAGAGAAAATAAATCTCAAAGTTCAAAGAAATTTTGCAGACACAGGTAAAATTTCATCATCAGTTTCAATTCACTAGTACTTTCAAGTGTTTCATATGAACTTCAAAATTGTTTTCGACAATTAATGTTGCTAAAAATGATTTCTTTTGAGAAGATATTTAAAACAGTTGTACACAAGTTTGCCATACAATGTAAATAACCTAGGTACAAAGTTTTTATCTATTTACTCGAAATTGATTCCTTCTTAATTCTACTGACCTGCTCCATGTCAATACCGTTTGTATAAGACCACACGTGGTGGGCGTAGTCCTCGACTCGTTGCCGCAGGGGACTGGGGATCTGGTAAAACCGTATGAACTCACGTACCTTCTGCATCTGCGCGTGATATCGAGATGTTGTCGAATACAACCTCGCTATGATGGCGGCAACATTACCAAATATGGCAGCGTAAAATAGCGCTGAAAGAAAAAAGGGTTGATTAGTTAGTATTTGTAATGGCCTGCAATTTACTATCGCCTCGTGGATCCACAGCTACTTTGACAACGTTATGACGAAATTCATGATCAATAACAGGACAGACGCATGAAAAGCTGACGTCAATTTGTTAAATTTTGATATATTAAAATTCAGCCCAACACAATAGAACTCAGCACGAGGATCTGGAAAATATATCCCTTTTTAAATCTTTCACATGAAAATGAACCTGTATGAACCTGTCGTTTTGATACAGAGGCAAAAGCAACTCGGGAATGGCCATTTCTGATAACAAATTCGACCGGGAGACTCAGTTTGAACAGGGAGCATTGAAAAATAGGACATACTTCGGAAAGCTCCTATGCAAACCGTTTGCGACAAACATAATCGACTTGACAGATTTGAAATTCGGACGTAATCTTGTCGCCCTACTGGGAGAGAGATTTTATGAATTTCTGCAAAGATAAATAAACTTTTTGGGAAATATACAGGAGGAATACCGCGATGAAATAGTATCACATCAAAGGAAAGTATGAAGTACTTCGGGAGGGGTGTAGTCTGAAGGTGGGGGTGTTTCGGGGGGGGGGGGTTTACGTGGTTTTGAAAAAAAAAAACGTCCCCCCCCCCCCGGGGACTAAACCCCCCCCCCCCCCCCCTCCCCAACGAGGTTGGGGCGGCAGGTTCGTATGTGGAAGAGGAGGGGGAACTGAACGAGCAAATCAAGTCAGCCAAAAAAAGAAGAAAAAACTTACATCCAATTAACATCACACATATGGAGAAGATTTTCTCGGTGTTGGTGTTCGGAGAAACGTTTCCGAAACCTACACTCGTCAAACTACTCAACGTGAAATACAAAGCTGTGATATATTTGGATTGCAAGTCCGGACCACTGGTGTAGTCGCTTTTATTGTAAGGTTGATTTATCTGCGTCGCCAGTGAATCCAGCCAGCCTATCGTAGTGTTCGGGCCTTCAAGTTCATGTTCAATATTTCCAATAAAATACCAAATGCAGGCGAGCCAGTGTGCAAGTAACGCGAATGAACACATCAGTAGTAACAACACCGAGATGCCATATTCTGAGTAGTGGTCCAATTTGCGAGCAACCCGGACGAGTCTTAAGAGGCGAGCTGTCTTCAAGAGTCCGATCAACGTTGTTGTCTGCAGAAAATAACAATTATTAGCAAAGAAATCTACATTGGACAACGGGTCTAGTCAAATACAAAATTACCGTTAAACTTAGGGAAGCCTGAAAATTATAGTTTCCCAAGGTAGTGGAAAAAAACCCAGTGATAACAATAAACCATAAAGAAGAAGCAGAGTCATGGATAGAGGACACTGGCACGCAGTACAAACGATGAACTTGAACAATTTTTGGCTCAACTTTTCCAGATGCACAAGCTGTGACGAGCTATCAATTGAACAGTTCAACCCAATTCTCAGCTGCAATTACATCTCGGGTCTCGGCTATGATTGAAAAATTTCTTCATTACCCAGCTAACAGGTACAATAGGCCCTTTGCACGATGCGGTCACATGGTAGGGAATAAATTATGCTGGGACGCAAATGACGCAGTGGGGCTTCCTAAACAAAGGAACTCTTACCAGTCCCGCCCGGTATTTCTTTGTTTCGAACGTCCCACTGCGTTATTTGCTACCTAGCATAACTTATTCCACAGCCTCGTTCTAGCGTACCTGGTCAGTATTTCCGATCATGATGAGTAATTCAAAGGGTATCGCCGCGACCAAGTCAATAACAAACCATGTCTTACAATAATGCACGGCGATACGGCAAGGGTGACTGACAACCTCGTCATTAGCGTCCACGAAAGTCGTCCGGAAGTTGATAAATATGTCTACGATAAACATCACATCGACGATGTAATCCACTATGACTAGTGGATCGGAGTATATATTCACGGGTCCCGTGTTCCGCCTTGTTTCCGGCTCCTTGTTACGTTCCTCCTGCTGTTTGTCCCGGGTCAAGATAAAGGAAGCCACGTAAGGTGTTACTATCGCCGTGTAAATAACCAGGAACAACACCAGCCAGTCCCAGAATGCCTTGAAGGGCGAGTAGTGAAGGATTGTCCACGGGTGGATTTTAGGGGCTTGGAGTTTGTACTCTGGAAGAACGTCAGCACCCAGGGACATAACCTAAAGACACGGTACAGGTCATTGCGGTTAAGTGCACCTATCATTTAGGCTCCATCTGATTTCCGCCGTTCTGGGTGGAGCGCGGGCTCCTTTCCCGAACAGCGGCTGGTGATGGAGCCTTCCTTTCATTAAGATGGCGTCGAAAGATTGAGTGTTGGATTTAAATGCCTACGTGAATAATAACTGAGAAAGATGTAAAAGATAGAATGTTTCAAATCATTCTAGCTGAGCACGAGTGCCCTACTAATTGGGGAGACTGTGAATCAAATAAATAAATCAAATCAAATCAAATGTTGGTTTTTGAGGAGAGGGGAAAACCGGAGTTCCCGGAGAAAAACCACTCGGAGCAGAGTAGAGAACCAACAAACTCAACCCACATATGACGCGGGTCCGGGAATCGAACCCAGGCCACATTGGTGGAAGGCGAGTGCTCTCACCACTGAGCATGCCCTGCTCCCTTGATTTCTTTCTTTCTTTATGTTACATTTACCGTAACGTTCCCATTCAGCGTTCTCCTTCCAGTACATAGTTCATATCGACGTAAAATCCCTTCCTTTTAGTTCAAACAATTCAGCAATATTCAAGGACTTTTTTTAATCTCAGAATCGCATGTAAAAGGTGGTTAGGCAGGGGGACAAAAATACAGAATACTCAAGAGTCAATTGAGTATTGCTTTTTTATCCTATAGTCCCTACTGTTCAAGGACTTGTCATCAACAATCAAGGACTGTTGGTAAAACCTCAGGGCTTTTCAAGGAAAAAATCAAAATTTTCATTTTCAAGGACTTTTCCAAGGCCTGCACGTGCGCTCTATGCAGTTAGCGGCATTCAATTGAAAGACCCCGCTTCCATGAGCTTTCCCTCCTTCCTAAATGGGCTCCTTTCAGTGTATTGCCGTGACCATGTTCAGCACACCGAGTTTAACCATGTTTTGATTTGAGAACTATTTGTTTTGTAAGTCTGGGACAAGTTCATATCACTTAGCTTACACTTAGCTGAGTTTATCGTTTGTAGTTTGGCGCTTCTGAGATGTCAGGGCAAAAAAACAAAAACAAAACAAAAACAACCATGGTTTGGCCAATCGTGCAATCAAATTTAAACGATACTCATCTCTGAAGTAAAATACGAAGCGATACCTGAGCGACTTTTTCCGTTTTTCGTGGGTGTACCAGTTGTTGCAGTCCCTGAGAGGCGATAAGCGCGGAACCTCTGAAATCCATGGTTGCTCCATCTAGCCAAGGTTTATTTCGAGAATTCCACAGCGACGACTCCGAGACAGCGGCGGACAGACGGCCTTTTAGTTCGGGAATATACAGCATGTTGCCTGGATTGGAAGCTGGTGACATCGGTGCCATGGGTTTAATAAGCGATTCTGACTCGCCTCTGTCGTTCTTTGAAATCTTTGACAAGTCATCCAAAGACGACGATTTCAGTGGAGGCGACCTGCGCGAAAGTTGCTGTTCTGGCGTAGACGCTGAAGAGGGGTGCTCTGTTGGACTCGACACCGACCCAGTGGGGGTAGGGGGATGTACACTCATGACTGGAACAAACGAAGGAGACTCTATTTCGCTGGTTCCGCTTGAAGTGTAAGTAAAGAAGGTTTCGGGATCGCGGCTGCTCTTTGCGCTTTGATTGTCGTCTTCGTCTGTTACCGCGCCATTATAGTCTTTTTTCTTCCGCCTTATGGCGGCGGGAATTCTGTTCACTTGCAATGGAAACTGGAAGCAGGATTCTGTATGAGAGGGAGAAAAAATTATGGACATTGACTACTTCCACAGAATCCAGGGCCGGAATTACGCTAATCTCCCTTATTCCCAAATACACGAAAAAAAAAAAAACCCACACAAACACACACACAGAAATCGCCCCTTTAGCTGTGCTTTTTACAAATTGAACAATCCCACACGAAACACCACGTACCCTTAAATGGGCAGGTTTTGACGCAACGATTTCTTTGCCTTTTTATCGCAATCAATGTGACTAAAATAATAACCTAGGTTAATTCCTTTTTCAACAGAGACTGTAGTTGGCTTGCAAAGTTGCAACGCATAACAAAAGCCATGTGAATAACCCGAAATCTAAGACAGTAATTTAGAGGGTCGCATTGAGAGTCTGCTAAGGAAAATGTATTTGCGTGATGACTACGTTGTTTGACGACTACCAATTTATGCCTTATTCAAAGAGTGTTATCCAACGCACTCTGCAGAGCGAAACACATTCGTGAATTAATCCAACTTACCCTTTTATTTATCTTTGAACTGAAAACTGATTCGCATAATTACGATGGATCGAAAAACGTAGATAATTCTGCGCGATAAAGTTCTTGGAGTTACGAAACAGCATTTATTGTATATATAGCGAAAATTGTAGGTAATAAACCTTGCAAATAGAATTCTATATGTGCTATATTTTCACATGTGAAAAAGCGATACTTCCAATCGACTTCGCGTATAGCATTCTTCACATGTGAAAATATAACCAATCATCGTCCAGAGTAGAATCGCTTAGCCAATCAGAGCAAAACATCCAAATGGCTTCCCAGAAGGGTTAGAATTAAATAACATAGGGTGAGCTGGATTTAGTGACCAGCGGTTAGGTTTAGGGTTAGCATTTCAGCTTCAGCCAACAGCCACCTCAGCAAGTCTTATCTCTGTTTCAAGGGCGAACATTCAAGGAGGAACATTCAACATTTCTATAAACAGCGTAAGTCAACAGAGTCCGAATTTGTCTTTGCACAGCACGAAGCGCCGTCATGAGCAAGCAAAAAGATTTCATACTTTGTGTGAATAAAAATCCGTACGTCGCACTTTCTATGAAGAAACCTATAACCAATGATTTCATTATTTTAGCACGTTCCTTCCTCTTTCTAAATACTATTACAATGGCATGGCCTTGTGCGGAGCGACATTAGTAAGGATAAGCCTGGTAAATGAAACAGAAAGACGAATTCTTAATTACAAAAAACCTGCCACGGTCAAGAAATGTTTCAAAACTGCTACCTAAAGATAATTTGCGTGAAAAGGTGGTCGACTGCTGTTTTACACTCCCAGACGTTATCCAAAAATGTTTCCTTTACAAGAGATAATATACCGTGTAAATAAAACCATAATGGGACGGAGAGACAAGCAAACAAGTTTAAAAAACTTACCCTAGTCACCTAGATATAAAAGGTCCGCTCAAATCGTTTCAATCGTAGGATTTTGATCTTTTAAACCGCCCAGAAGACGTTTAATACAAGCGGAGGGATTTCCCCCTAACGAAAGTAAAATCCAACGAAGCCGGTGTAAATTCATTTCCTTTTCCAAACAATAACCGGAATTTCTCGTTTTGGTATTGGTCGGTCGTTTCAAAAGGCAGTTCTTTTTGGCGCGGACAGCTGACAGAATCGATCAAGCCAAAAACCAAAGTGTTGCCGGAAACTTTCGCGATCTAGACATATCGGTTTTCGCGAGATTGTGTGAAAGCAAGTGCAACTGATAAATCTGAATGTTCTACGCACGACCAAATTCCTTATCAACACTGACATTAATCGATGTCAGAAAAGAATTCCACCTGCCTTTAAAAGCCAGCCCAATCTATTGATTGATATCTATTAACTTTACCGCTACTCGTGGAGTGCACGGAAAATGCAAAGACACGAAATTTGGAAACTAAATTAGAAATACGACAACTGTGAAAAGAAACCATAGAATTGCAACTTTCCAGTGAACCAGAACAAAAAATCAGCGAAATTCACAATTCAAAAGTTTTCTCCTACCCTAAATATGTTATCAGCTTGAAAAGTCAGCCTGCTCTGTGCTGTTGTCTATGGGTGGCCTTTGAAAGATTAATTTAAATACCCCCATGTTTTCCTTTTTCATTAGAGTTCTGATGTCTATTTTGAGTCTATGTCTTTACACCATGCGGTTTAATCCTCAATTTCGCTGATTTCCACACACCAAGCGATGCCTGTGAGAAATACCCAGATGTTATATATTTTGTATTGCAAAACACAGCAATTTGAAAGCCGAAGAAGTGGAGTTCACAGTTTGGAGAACTGTCAACACTAGTGATACATCACAGTTAATAAAATGACTGCCTGCGGGGGAAAAATCAAAATATCGCCAAACTTAAATGACATCGCCCGAAACCATCTTGCATCCCACAAATGACCTCTATCCGCTATTAAAATGTTGTTCGCACTACAAGACTACCATTGAATAAACATTACATCTCCACAAGTCTTTTTCTTAAAACAACGACAAGTCTTGGAAAAAAGTAAAAGTAATGAAACTATTGCTGGCCTTACCAAGATGACTATGCTGGACGACGGGCCGACTAGATTGGTTCTGAGACGAACCGGGGGGAGGGACCGAGGAGGTGACGGAAAAATACCCTTCAAAGTTTTCAGAAACCAAACAAGCCTGTTCACAAACAAAATGTTGTACAGATTAAAAAAAATCCAGTTCGCCATGCAAAAACTTTGAGTCGTCCCTGTTGAACATCCGTAGGGGGGTTGCGGGGGGGGGGGGACTTAACCCATTTAAATTTATTGACTAAATGTACAAGCCAGTGCTTGCGATCAGATGTCCGATAAAAATGCCATTTTAAAAACTCGAGGAAGTTTTTTTTCCTTTTTCGATCTCGAGCAACCATTAGTAAATTACCCCGGTACTAAACGATACATCAGTTTTTTAACTTCATGCACCACCTGAATGCTGACGCCAAATCGTGATACGCGCAGCTGTACAAATATAGAAATTTGAATTTATATTATTATTATTTTGAGGACTTTCATTATTCAAAATGTACAAAACTCGAGCTCGAAATGGTACAAATCTTGCAATCCAGTCCTTGAAAAGAAAAAAAAAAAGGTTTCCAAATCGAGCTCCAAAACGAAAATCATGCAATTTTATAATAAGTTGATGAAAAAATAAATCCACCAAGACTCGCAAAGAACATCGTTTACCTTTCCACAGGAAAAAAACCCAAAGCAAATGAGATCGGTTTTACAACAAAACGAATTTTGAAACTTTTATCTTCTCCTTTCAACAAATGAACATCAATTTTCAACAAAAACATGAAAAAACTCCGACAGATCGCGGCGAGTTTAGTTCCCACGAAGTGTTGACATTTCTAAGAGGTTCCCTTTTCAAAGGCCATTGCAAAATCGTCCATCTATCGACAACTGCAGTTTTAAAAGCCCTTTTAACCTGGCTATCATGTAAAAACACTTCTTTAGATCACTATCAAAAGTGCCATAAAAACACATAGGACTTTGGATATTAAAAAGAATTGCGAGGCTCCAGAAACGAACGAACGAACGAACGAACCATCCGAGAAAGCTTTTCTCTTGGAGAAAGCCATCATAGAAAAATTTTAGGCCGATATCGAATTTTTTGATTTCATTTGTATTGAAAGATACCGCACTGCCTGTGAAACTGACGATATATTATTTGTCGCGGCTTCGCCTTGAAGAAACATCGCATTTACTCCTAATCTCATTTGCGGTTGGACCCCTTTTGCCAAATTGCTTTGTCTCAATTTGAAAATCAACGTGTAAAGCTGACGTTTAGATGGATTCTTACCTCTTTAGCTGCAAATGACACAGGAAGAAATAAGTAAATCTTCTGTTGACGACGGCCAGATATTGAGAAAAACCGGAAAACTCTCCACAATATGCAGATGTATGCAAATCATAAGGACGGCTGTGCAGATTAAAATAAACATATTGGAACCAACCTCGCGAGTGTTTTCTGATAGATAATCGATAAATAAAAACTTGCGTTGGACAAAATGGTCAGCCTGGAATAATTTTTACGCTGAATTAAGCGCAGAAGTCGGCTCAAAACTTGTCATTTTTCATTTATGTAAATGTTCTCAAAACAAATGCGAGTTTTCCTCAGAATGTCAACTATAAAGCAGACGTAATAAAAAGCAACAAGACACACGCTGTGTAAATCTAGAAGACAGGATAGATTTCAAAAGCAAGCAAAAACAAAACAAAAAGTAACCTCTCTTCCGCGTCAATTTTTTTCCGGTTAATTTTAATTTTCTTGCATTTCCTTTCCCTTTATTTCAATTTCCTTTGACATTGTTGCTTGCCTATCCCGAGTCCTATCCACTTATCGGCCGCAGAAATACGAGAGGAATTAGGGCGAATAGTGTAGAAGAACAAGAGAGAGAGAGAGAGAGAGAGAGTGGGTAAGGCAAGATACTGGATGGGCGAGACACAACTTCCATCTCTTTTCACAAGTTCACCTGAATACTTTCGCGTACAATGCCAATCAATGTTTTTCAATAACCACCTGAAAACGTTTGGTATCTATTTCTATTACATAACTTAAGACAAATATCATATCATATTCTTGGAAAAATCGATCAGACATTCGGTTTCTGATAAACTAGCAAAGAAAGTCAGGCGAGGGCAGGGCGAAAATACACAAGTACAAATCTGAATGCATGAAATAGTTAGTGGGAAAAAATTCAACAACAAATAACAAACCTAATACGTCGTTGAAAGAGAGAGAAATTATTTTGCAAAGATTGAGGTAACCATAGGTGCAAAATGCAGCTGATGTCGCAGCACGGATGTCACATACCTTTCTCAAGCTATTTTGAGTTTATACGACAAAAAAAAAATTCCCCTCTGAATGACCACAACGGTTTCTCGGTGTCCGACTTGAAGTGGTAGAAAAAAATTCTGTTTGAACCAAATAAACGGTCGGTCTCGTAAAAGCGAATCGAAACCGTCACTTCGTCCGCAATAGCGGGGTGCAAGAAAATGACCCCATTCAAGTTGGTCACGTACTGGTATGCAAACTAGGAAATATTGTTGCGAAAACATTGTTTCTTGTTATTTTTCCGGGATAGCTAAATTAGCGGTGTTGTTCTCTCCCGGTGGCTAAACGAGGCAACAACGGGCGCTTTCTATTTGACCAAAAATCCGGAATATTTCGTGTGGCGAATGGAACAGAATTTTCTAGAAGACTGCACCAGAGTGAAAAACGATAAGCTTTAGTTCGCTTGGAATTTTTCAGCGACCACGAGGTTTCAATCGCAAATATAGAAGCAAACAAAACACTGATACGTTGCCACGGTGACTCTTTGTAGAACACAATGAACAGCAGCGACCTCATTCAAACCAGAACGGCAGCAAAAATGTTGGAAAACAAAGGTTTCAATGAGCGGCACAACGGCTTTACCGAGTTTTAAATCTTCGTACATTTCTTAGCCAACCCCTGCAAAATAAACAAGTACACTGCGGTGGCATATTTTTCTTATTGGAATTCAACGCTCTCTTGACGAATTTAGCAGTAGCTAGTATTTATCGACAGAAAGACAGACACTTTCGAATAATACACGTCGCCGTCATGTTTGCCCCGGATGTCTAGCTCTCCGTGATCGCGGCCAAAAGAATTAGCCCTGATAGAAAAAATTGCAAATTTTACATTATTTCCGAAAGAGAGGATAACCTCCTGAGGTAAAACCAAATTTTTCCTGGAAATGTCCGTTCCATTTGATTGATTGCTTTCATGGTGGCTAAATTGGGGAAACACGTTTCGAAAGCAAAATTTTTGTCCCGGAAGCTAAAATGTTTTTGACCTGCATGTGACAAAAAAAAAATTTGTTTCCGCAACATACGTTTCCCGTGCGGCTAAACTGGAAAACATTTGCTACCACAACAATGCTTCTTGGTTTAGCCAGGCCTCGAGACCAGTTGTTGCTGGTTTCTTTCGGTGTAATTGTAGTACACATTTACTTCCATTCATAATCACGTAATATAGGACGCGGCTTCACGAAGTGGACTGGTAACAGAATTTCAGTAGAGCACAGGCTCCCCAAGCTCAAAATAGGTGGTGTATGCGACAGCTTGTGTATATAGAGAATTGGTTTCACCAATAGTGGATTTTATTCCCGATTCTCTTAAATCACGTGTTGTTTATCAGTTTATAAACAATAATTGAATTTGGTTTTTGTGATATCGGGAATAATCAAGGTCTCGGCAAGTTTAATCAGCCTCGGCCCTCGGCCTCGGCTGATTACACTTGCCTCGACCTTGATTATTCCCGATATCACAAAAACCAAATTCAATTATTGTTTTATTATACATTGTTTTATGGAAAATATGTGTGAAATGCAAGTAGATTTTATTTGTGCTTCTAAAAATACAAGGACAAACGCACCAAGCGGCCTTATCTTTCGAAACCATTCAAGTGCTCGTGCTCTTTAGCCAAAGGTGTATTACGCATGAGCACTGCGCGAGGTATAATCTGCACATATAATTGGATAGCAGATTATACCCTAATCATGCTTGTCCACAAAATCACGTGAATTCTCAAAATAAGCAGGGGGCTCTTGGCCAATCAGAATGCTGATAGTGAGTACGATGTATAATAATATCGTGAATTGTATGGGAAAATCACCGATCGTAAAAAAAATTGTGTAAACAACTATCTCATTTGAAATAAAGTTTTCCTACCTCAAATGTGTGGCGAACTTGTCTCTTCTGCCAATTTTAAAGCCATTCTGACGCGGTTTAGTCAAGTTATTTGAAACCGTAAAATTTTAAAGCGATTTAAAGCGAGTCAGAATGGCTCTAACGTCGGAACAAGAGACAGGTTCGCCACACATTTGACGTGAGAAAACTTTGTTTCACATGAGATAGTTATTTACACAATTTTTTTTACGATCGGTGAATTCAATATTTTGGATGGCCAAAATCCTGATTTCAAGATTTTGGAGGCCAAAATAGCTAGGACGTATTCTGAGAGGGAGTTGTTTCCACGCATTTCTTTGTAGTTTTGACCTGGAATTTAGCTTCTGTCAGTAGTGATTTGAATGTCCGCAAGGCGAGAGTTGTGTGTGTCCATATTATAGAGTATGGAGGTGCCCTTTAACTCTCTGAGCAACCCACGTAGGTGGGCAGTTTCAAGGTGATGCGAGGGTGACGCGCGAGACGCGCAAGAATAGAACACCATAAGCCGGCCGTGGGTGAGTACAGAGTCTAATCTGTTGGGAGACAGACGCGGGACGTGAGAATTTCTCTGTTGGTGCACGTGACCTACGTCAAGCGCCGAGTCTCGATGTGTATTTCTAAAATGACAATTTTAAAATGCAAAAGTGTCGTGCCTCCTGGCTATAAAGAATGCTATATAAATAATATAATATAATAATGAATTTTTATAGCGCTAAAACTATAAAGAATATTCAAAAGCGCTTTACAATAATTTAAATTAATAAACAATTGATAAATAAAAATTTATGTCAAGCTACGGTTAAATAAATTTCGAAAAGATCCTAAATTAAAATTAAACATACTATTCCAACAAATTTAAAGCTTTCTTAAAAAGAAATGTTTTAAGTTGCTTTTTAAAAATGGCGAGGCTGCCACTTGATCTTATAGTTAATGGCAGCGAATTCCATAAAACAGGTGCAGCATGAGCAAAGGCCCGATCCCCAAGTGTAGAGCAGTTGACTTTTGGAACGAGCAGAAGAGATTTTCCAGACGAACGAAGAGCATAATTAGCAGCAGGTTTGACGGATAGAAGATCTGTAATGTAGGATGGACTTTGGTTGTGTAGTGACTTGTAAACAAAGAGGAGCAATTTGAACTGAACTCTAAACGTTACTGGAAGCCAATGTAAGTCGATAAGAGCGGGTGTTATATGATCAAATTTTGCAATCTGAAAAATCACTCTAGCCGCGGCATTCTGGACTTTCTGTAAACGATCAAGCTGATATTTAGGTAGACCAAATCGAAGTGCGTTACAGTAATCAAGATGTGAAGATACAAAGGCATGGATCAGTGTCTTTGTGGATTCCACGGTAAGGAATGTTTTTCACGCCACGTTGGTTGAGGAGAAACGAAGAAAATTAAACCGGTTGAAATTATCGGTGTTTTAAACTTAAAAATCACTTTCATGGCATTTTTGTGATGGTAATATTACCAAAATGTATCGTTAAAATTCATTTCTAGGTGTATCAGTTGATAGCTTTAAATCTATTTGTTGTCCAGTTCCATAGAATTTTGCTGAAATCACCACAACTCACATTTCTCTGTATTTAAAATCAAGCAATTGTCCGATTAATCGTCCAGCCAAAGCAGTGTTCAAGGTTGAAAACCGGATAATCTCATGGGTGACAAGTCGTTCCTTAATTTCACTTGCTTTTGTCAAAATTCGAGCTCAGGAACTCTATAAAAGAATTTAAGCAAAACGCAGTGAAATTATTTCTTAATTTCACTCGTCACCATTTAATTACCATTCGAATTCCACGCGACCAACGGATCATTGTAAGATCAACTGATGAAGCTGTTGTTACAGCGAAACAAGTTTTATGAATTTAAAAGCGTTGAAAGTATTTTAAACTGGAGTTTTTCTTTTAAGTTGAAATGAGGAGAAATAAGTTTCTACGCAGGCTTATGTGTTACGAAATCATAATTCCTGAAGCATAAAATTACAACACGGTCCAACTTTTCCAATCAGGGTGGCGGCAAATTTCTCCCTTGCCGCAGCCTCCTTGGTAGGAAAAAATATATGAGCGTGTTAAGGCAAGAGGTAAATGTATTTACCCGCTAGCGTTGAACAGTGAAAGAAGACAAAACCCGCAGTGACCGGAATTAAAGGCTAGGGCCTTGCGATGGCCCAAGAAAGCAAGTGGAACTGTGAGTTGAATAAAAAAAATACTCAAGTTAGAGGTTACTTCTTTGTTGTTTGTACAACATAATAATTTTAATATTCTTCGAAAGTCACCGATTTTACACACATAATTATCACGACGACGCGGCACTTTAACTTAAGTGTGCCCACCTCCTTCGCAAAGATCTTTTCCCTTTACATCCAAGCTTATGTGCAGCAGTTCAGATCCATCCGATCAGCCCAGCCAAACTGGTATTGAAGGGTCTCTTCCGGAGATCACAGTTTTTCTCTCGAAATTCAGCGAGACGCTTTAGCCTAAGAGGGAATGGGACGAGACATGGGCGCGGCACGCACGAAGTGGGTTCTTCTCGTCTCGCCTCATTACCTACTCGGCCATACCGCCCTTTTACGTTCGCAATGGCATAATAGTCGTCTAAGGTCTTAGTGACCCTTAGAGAAATGAAAAGACCGGCTGTTAGTAGACTGCGAGCATTCTTTTTCTTTTCCTAGCGTATTCCTTGCGTTTATTGGAGCTATTTATTAGAGCTGTCGTCTAGGCTGTTAGTAGTCTAGAGAATATGAATATGAATTTTCTTGTTACAGGGTAAAACCTGTTGTTTGCTTGAGGAATATTAGTTGATTAGCAGTATAACAAGTTTTGAAACAGCTCCGCCAGGGTTTTAGGTATAAGGTATACGGGGAATTTTAAATCGAGTATACGCTATTTTGATGCCACAACTGGATCTTTCATGGGTATGTAGTAAACCTTGTTTTTTTCAAATTTTGGTATTTCGCTTGAATTTAAGGGGAAATATTGCGTATAACGGTTTTTTTTCTTTTCCTGTATTCCCCCATATACGACCAGGAAATTGCATGCAACAGGGACAAGTAAACTAATTATGTTACCAGTGGCGGATCCAGACCTTGAGCTGGGGGGGGGGGGGGGGGGGGGGGGGGGGGTTTTTTTTTTGGTCCCCGCCGATTTTTTTCCTTCTGCAATTTCTTCTTTTTTTACCCAAAATGAGGGGTGCCTGTCCTCCTGGGCCCCCCTGGCCCCCTGGAACAGAATAATTTTATACCAAATTACAGACAGAGGCTTCCTTTCCTTGGGGAATCAAGGACATTTCTCCTACTTTATTTAAATGTTAATAACTTTTGGCAATGGGACTTCATAGCATATTATAACCCCCCTCACCCGTCCCCCACCCTTGCCCTACCCGCATCCCCCACCCTTGTCCTACCCCATCCCCCACCCTTGACCTACCCCATCCCTCACCCCTTACCACCAATTTTACAATCAGAATTTGTGTCATACTTGGTAAAGTGACTTCATCCTTGTTGGGTGACCATGTGACATCCTCATGATTGACAATGTACATCACAGCTATCCCTTCTTCATTCCTCACAGGTGCGATCAGAACAGAACACAAGAATGAAGTTCCTGCAAAATAAGACACAACATTAACATATTAAAATAGCAAAAACATACCGATTTCAATTTGAAATTTTGAACCAGAGAATGACCATTCTTCAAAGTGCAAGAAGGTCCAGGATAAAGGATCTCTAATGCAAGTAAGAGAAAAAAGTTTCTAGGTCACCATTAACTATTATACCAGGGCCACCAGTAGTCTGAAGGACTCAAATGTGCAGATGAGATGAAGGGGGCAGTGGATCAAGGGAAGGGGCAGGGGAACCCCTTATTTTGGGTTCATATTTTTTCTTGTTTTACACTATTTACAAAAATTATAATGTTACCTGTATTAACAGAAAAAGAGAAACAGTATTTACAGTAAAAAAGAAAAATTCACAGAAGGAAGAAAAGCCAGAAGGGCAAGCAAAATTAAACTGCCCCCCCCCCCCTTTTGCTCAAGGGCTGGATCCACCACTGCAAGGGGAGGGGGCTGAGAGCTGTACTCCCCCATACCTGAAACAATGAAGTGACAATTAATTTTGATTAGTTCATCTCTCTTGTAACCTAGTGATCCCTTTTCACTTCACCTCGTCTCCAGGGCAGGGAGGGGATTTGAGGCCTAGTAGTATACCCTCACTTTAAAAGCTACCCCAACCCTGATGTGAAACGTTTGAATTCTTAGAGCCACATTATGCCAATTACAGTAATTCTGCATGCAATATTAATATTCAATCAACTTATTGGTCATGAAGGAAGGCACTGATTGCCTAAGTAATATCATGAACTACATTGGAAACCTTCCTGAAGCAAAGAACTTTGTTTCCACTAGGTTGGCAGTGGAAAGTAATCCACATTTAAAAGCCTAATCTGATAAAGTGGGCTTCAAGCTATGCCAATTGTTTTCATTACATTAAGTCTGAAATGCTAAATTTAATCCCACTCCCCCCACCTCTCAAAAAGGCCTTTGACAAAAATTCTGTGATATGATGAGACTAACATTTAACATCTGAGTATGTAGAATTCTTTATCATAATTAAATAAATACCAAAATAAACATGCCCAGAGTCATACGTCTGGACTTACAATTTCATATAACTAACTGCTATAAAAAAAATTACAAACTATTTACAAAGGTATGAATAACAATTAGATAAAATTGAAAAGGCATCAGTGCTCACAAAACACTGGGTTTAATTATGACGTTCAGTTCTAACAGATGGCAGGATATAGGGTATCCCCTTTTTTCCAAGACCCCTCGATCTCTGGGGTGGAAACAGTTCATGAAAGGGATGGGTATACTATCAGTATAGTTACCTTATCCAGTAGCCTAGCTATTTGTATCAAAGTACTTTATTTTAAAGAGGGATTTAAATGTAACTCAAGATGTATCTCAACTTTTGCTTCATTTCAGCAGCAAGCTAGAGCAAGTATGAATTGAGGCCATTGAGTCATGATCACTTACTCTATTTAACAATTAGATTATGAGCTCGAGATTTCTATCACGCGATAGTTGACGAGGGCGCAACCCGAGTCAACTATCACGCATAGAAATTGAGAACGAATAATCTAATCATTTTAGTATAAATCTACTAGTCGTTCAAAACTTTCATCTAAATCCTTTAATTATCATAGTTAATTGAGGGAAATGGTTTGGAAACTTGGCAAAGTTCTTTGTTGTATGTTTTTGTTCGCTATTTGGGAATTGACCCTGACAAAAAACTGACAAAATACAAAACGTGGTTATGTGAGCTCATACAACTAACCAATAGAAGCATTGTGATTATCTAATTCATGTATATAGTCTATGAGCTTAAAACAAAAGATGTGCAGGGTTAATGACCTTCCAACAAAATTTTCAGCCTGTTTGTTTGTTTTGTTTGATGTTTACTGGCCTTCCCAACCAGTTACCTCTATAAACTATGTTAAAGGGGTAGTGTCACTGTGTTTGGCAACTTTATAAAAAGCTACAAGGTGGTCTTCGCATTAATCGAATTCCAAAAATAATGGTCTAGTTTTGTTATTAAAGACTATTTGAAGGTACTGAAACTGTTTTCCTGCTGCCTGCCGCTATGGATGGCAAGGGTGGAAATGGATTAAAAAAATGGCCAATCCAAGAGTGGATACTATGTCTTCAAAATATCCTCAAGAAATTTATCATGGTTATCATCATTTGATATCATTTGATATCATCGTCATAGCTTTACAGAAGCATTGTGTTTATGAGGAAAGCCTCAAAGTAATGATTTTAGCACAGAATTGACCTAAAACTGCAAAATCCTTGCGACAATGTCCCTTTAAGTAATCTTTCTTGTTCACTTTTGAATTAATTTGTACTTGTGAGTTTTTCAAAAAGCTGACTTTGCACTTGCCAATGCAACTTGTGCAATTTCAGCTTTTTGAAAAACTTACTCATTGAAAAAAAATTCCAAATTGAGCTTGAAACCATATGATTACCTATACTAACACACTCCACGTAATCAATTATAAAGTTCTATATGATTATTAATAAAATAACTGAGCTACCACATGTGCTCTCATTGGTCGATAAGTGTGTTTAGATAAGAGTATGTAAACACGGTTGTGACATTTTAGATTCGCACGTAATTCAAAAATTATTTTATAAAAGCAATAGAGCACTTGTTCTGTGTTTACATAGCCTCATCTACACACTCGGAGGGTTGGAAGAATTCTTGAAAGTTAAGCAAACCCTCGACTGTGTCTTGGGTTTGCAAAACTGTCTCGAATTCTCCCAACCCTCCTCGTGTTTAGATGAGGCTATGTGAACACGGAAATAGTGCTCTTTTGCTTAAAAATAAATTCCTATTGTCAATATTGTTGTTGGTAATAATGACGATGATAATGGTGACGATTTTTACAGAAAAAGAAAATGTAAAAGACAGGAATGCATGCATTATGAGATAAATATCAGAAAAAAATGGACAATTTTCTAACAGTTCTACCGGAAACATGCCTTTCCCTTTCATTTCACAATTGTCTGCAAAATGCAATTCATGCATCTAAAATTTTGGGACATCAATATTATTAACAGGTAGCTGACTTAATTTGATAAGTCAGCCACGATGGAAAAAATCTGTATAAATTGTCAAAGTAAAAGCTTACAATTTTTACAGTTCTCTGTCATGAAAAAAAATTCTCACAGTTATCAGTATAGCTCACGTCCTAAATTTATGCCTGTTTCGCGACATTTTATATGTACTTATGCCTGGAGGCATTAAAAAATAGCAGAAATGGACAGGAACGCGTAGTTCGCAGTATCTCGCCGCATTGTCCCCTGAAACATGTCCATTTCTGGCGGATAAAATGAGCAACATTTATCAGATGCTGTTCTAAGATGAAATTAAGGAACCTAGTATTGCTATTAGAAAATTAAAAATGACAGCACGAGTTTTCGTCGGTGCATATTTTATAAATTAAAAATGCTATCTCTTTATTAAACGCACTAACATTTCCCCAAAAGATGCAATAATCGAACTCTAAACGAGCAACTGCAGCTGTTTCGTTGAAAAGGTAAATACTTACGTACGGTAGGCTCTTAATTTAGTACAAGCTTACTTATAACGAAAAACCTGGCGAGTGGCTTCGAACATACAAATTGAAATTTGTCACATCACCGCGGGTGTTTCTCACTTCGAAGGCGATCATCTCCACGTTTATAAAATATTTATTGTATTCAACACTATCCAAACCAATGTTTTGTTAGAAGTGCTTGGCCTCAGTGCTTTCTTACCCTAATTAACAGACGAACAGAACAAGTGAACGCAAATTATCACATATACGTCTCGCGCGCGCGGCTTGTCATAAGAGCACACATTTATGTGCGTTCTTCAGCGTTCGTTACAGACGAGTTTTGTATTTAAAAATCCAAGAATGATCGTTATGCTTTTGATCTTACCATCCTTTCTGTAGTAGAGGATTTCCACGTGCTTTTCCTCCTGTCCCCTTAGCGCTTCCTTCACTTCCTTGGCCGAGAATTCGTTTGTGTTTTCGCCGCAAAGGAAGTCGCAACTGCAGTGTTTTTGTACCAACTCCGCTCGGCTGTATCCAGTTAACTCGCAAAATCCATCGTTGCAGTAAATGATGGGAAGATCGGCCACTTGAGCGTTTCCCAGGACAAAGTTTCGGTCCGCTATAAAAGCATTATGAATTAGAAATACCAGCTTGCTATTGTACGTATACAGTGTAGTAGAAGCAGAACGCTTTTTATAAAAATAGAATTGAGCCATCGATATGTAATAACAATTTAACAGACTTACGCGATCCGTCGAATTTCTTGATAATTGTTTGAATAAAGATGTTTTGAGGAGCCACGAGACCTCTTTTCACGGGCATGGCGATCAGAAAAGCCAGAATTCACCACCAAATCGTCCGCTACTACTGCTCGAAGGCAAATGTGTTTTGCACATGTATTCCGTGCCAAATCGCCGCCTTCTGATTGGCTATCGCGAAATTTGTGTACTTGGAATGTAAACATAGGCGAAAGTACCATTTCAAAGTTTTTCATTGTTACAGTGAGGTCCCAGTAAAACTCGCAATAAATATTTTAATTGCTTGTTCATTCATACGGAATAGAGTATAAAAAACTTAATGTAACGGTACTTGAAGGACAAAAGCATTTCATGTCAGCATTTGTGAAGGGATTATGGTAATAAGTTGGCATGGGCGCCTTCAGTGGATGAGTTGAAGTGTTATGATATTGTTTTTCCAAAGGCTGGTCCATAAAATGTATGTTTCAAAACAATCACTCTGACGCCCAATTTTAACACGCTATGGAATTATCATACTTATTATTTTAGTTTCATTATCATAATGAAATATCCATGGCTTTGACAGAAAAAAATACATGAAGCCTTGTGTACAGCCGCAAGTGAAAGTCATTAAAAGCACAACGTACGCTTGCTTTAAAAATTTCGTGACACGAAAGACAGTTTGCTTTTTCTCCTAAGTAAACAAAGCAAAGAGAGTACAATTTGCCCTGTCTTTTCCTGTCTATTTAAAAATGATTTCAGCATAATCCTCATTATTTATGGACAAAATCGGTTTTCCGAATCATGCGGCCGGATTTGTTTGTGATTTGCCGATGATACGTTTCTTCACTGTTTTATATAGATGTACAGCCACAAAATTAAAGACATAAAAGATCTGACAGCCGCATTAAGGAAATGTTCAATATGATAAGGAGTCTGACAGTCTTAACTGCGGCGTACTTAATATTTATATTCGCATTTTCTTTAAATTCTAGACAGTGTTTTGTAAGTAAATACTAATTCATGTAGGCAACCAGGTATATTGTATTTACATTAAATTTGCTTTCCAAACCGACCCGTGCCACGCGATTTGTCAGAAGATGGACTTACCTTAAAGTGCTATTAATGATGAAATGTATTTTTCTACACACAAGCGTTCTGTCAGAAAAATATAGTTCAAATGACTGACATACACTGTAGATGGTGGGTTAATCCTAATGGCATAATTACAGTAGCAAATTAAAATCTGAGGCGCTTAAACACCTCCATAAAATATTCCGTTCAGGTAATCCGCATTATATTTGAAGTTTGACGGTATTTTCTTTTTTTATGAATAAATAAGGGCATAACTTGCTTTTCTTGCGCATACATTTCCCACACGCATCTTTCGCGATTTGTTCGCGAATAAGGTGCGCGAATGCTCAAGAGATCTGGAACCTAATCCGAATCAAGATGGCCGACGAAGCGAGTGGTTACGTCCAAGCACGTTTTACAACGAAACAAAAACGGTGAGGGCGGAATTTTGTAACTATTGGTCATAACACTTGATATAGCATCATAACCTAATTTTGCGTATTTCTATATTCGAAATTGAGGCTAATGTAATCCAAGATCTTTCTGATATCCCAAGTTTGAGTCGTAATATTTTCGATATAAACCTTTGTTCTTAGGCTTAAATTAAGTTGCTAAAAGTAATCTAAATGCCACATGATAATATGCCTGATTATTTTTTTCACAAGACCTTTAATGTTGTTATTTTCAGAAGTCAAACGAGGTTTACAATTGGCATCCTTATTGGTTGTTGTTATTCGGCGCAGTTTGCACT
>CM042752.1:4971696-4984960 GCA_022496165.2 Catalaphyllia jardinei
CATGAGGGGACTAGTCCCTACGACAAGTCCCAGGGTGTGAACTAACCACATTCGCCACAAAATCTGGTCGCATTGACCAACTTTGGGCTTTGCGACAAGTCCCTCAAATTCAAACTGGTATTTTTTGGGACAAGTCCTTGCGACTTGGACTTTAAAATGCTTTGCATGATCTGCGACCAGTCCCTTTGTGTACACTCTCTAGGGGACTAGTCCCCTTGTCTGTGCCGAGCTTTAGACTTCTCAGACTTCTTTTCAAGGATATTGTGCACATCTGAGATTGTTACTAAATCTGAGACTTCCAATGATAGGTACATGTCATTTGACATTTGATGGACACACGGCACCTGTGAAGAGTGTGCAGTGGATAAATGTGGGTAAGTTGCACCAAAACTAATACAGTGGTTCTTAATTGTGTGTGGTACATAATCAGGTAATTCCTGCAGTTTGAGATTTTTACAATTCCTACACTTCCAGTTTGAGATTGGTATGGTAGAACTGGTTTTACGATGCTCAATTGAAAACTATTCTAAAAGCTTTCAGTTAGTGATTGCATGAATGAACTATAGACTCTCTTTACAGCCTCACACAGGCAAAATTTAGTTTTATTCGGATCTTGCAGTGGATCACAAGTAAAGAAAGGGTCCAGAGAGCTTATTACAGTCCGCCCACTGCCCTCTCCAGCTTGCCCAGCCCACACATACACCATAATCCATCTCTTGACTCTTTGTTCCAGGCAGTGTTCACTAATAATAAAAAAATTCTAGTGCATTGTGCAATGCATGCAATAAAGGCAGACAGTGTTTTAAAGTAAGCACATTAGACACCATTCTTTTTAACTCCATTTTTCTTGCAGATGATGATGTAGGTAGGTTTTTAACCTCATCCCAAGACCAGTCCATTCGACTGAGCGAGGTACCGGTACTTATACCTAAAAGTGGTGTTTAATGTAATTTGTACAAAGCATCTGATGATCAGTATTAACTTGTTTTTACAAATGGAATGTCACAGTGCTACTACACTGATTTTCTATGGATAGCACTTAGGCCAATGTTTTCTGTTCAAATAAAAACTTCTCTATATTTTTGTTATCACTTTCCTTCCCTGCAGAAGTTATTTCTTTAGCACAATATCTCCATTCCAACAATGAACACAACACGAGGTTATAGGTAAATAAGAGTCATAAACAAAGCGTTTAGCACTTCTTTGCTAACTGGGGTTTGAAATAAGCCAACCAATATTTTGAATTGAACAGAAACTGTTTAAAATCCTGAGTGTTGGTAGTGTGACCAGTTGGCTATAATTTCCAAAGAATTGGGCCCACCAAACACAAGTTCATCTGATCCCAGGAAGCAGGATTTGAACTCTGGACCAGGCCATGCTGCCTCCCCCTCACCAAGTTCAGCCATACACCCCCTCCCCCCTGAGTATAGCCAAACAGAAAACCATTTGCAATTGTGTCCAGTCACCTTATGACTACCGAGGTATCTATCTTTTATTCGGCTCATTTTTCTCAGTTTCTAGGGAAAAGGCGCAAGGTTAGGACTCATGATAACAACAGTGAGGACTTTATTTCTCGTTTCTTGTTTAGTGGTCACGTGACAAGGGGAAGGCAGAGTGTATCCACATCTGTAAGGGCCACACACAGAGTGTTGACACAATGGCTGTGGATTCATCTAAAACAAAGGTAAGCTGGCGCAGTTTTCAATTGAGTACAGTGCGCACACCCACAAATAAGAATAAGTGGATTGCGATCATCACGCTGAAAGTTGGCCAATATAGTACCATATATTTAAGAACTAATTCAATGTGACACTGAAATAAGACATATTTTATATCAAAAGAAAGAGGATACCAGAATATGAAAGCACGCTTAGTTAAGTATTTCCTAACGGTATTGTATTTAGTGGTAGTATTTGTTTATTATTGTTTTATTTGAAATTTATTTGTAGTGTATTTCTAAGTAATAAAACATTGTGTGTAAAGTATATTGTTTCTGGAACAAATTTTAAGAACATTTTAAGAACCCCAAAGTCATAGGTTCTTTAAGTGTGTGTCTTTACTCTATTGTCAAACCAAAACCAAACTAACGGTAATCACTTTGGCTAACCACAAAGAACACAGACAATCCAGTAAATTAATTGAAGCTGGAGGCATGCACGTGTATCTGACGCGATGCACGTGGAAACGTGCGCCAGCGTCACGATTAGTTTTGGCTTTACCTTTCTGATTGGATGAAAAAGTGGCATGCAGTTTTGTAGCCAATCATACACCATAGTAATGCAGGATTACAAGTTTCCATGCCATTTTTTCTCCATTTTTCTTTCTCTAGGGTCAAAATGGGAGTACTGTAGTCTCAGCTACAGTATCAGTTAAATTTCAGCCCATTTTTCGGTTATCAGTATTTTGCTGATATCAATTACAAAATGCACCGTCTCTATCAGTTATCAGTTAAATACCTTCAACATCAGCGATCAATTGAACTTCCATCTAGACCCTCGGTGTTAACTTGTTTTACTGTTCAGTTTTGCAGTGGTTCTTGGGATAAAACTTTGAAAGTATGGTCAGCTGGTAAGTTACATTGCATTATGTGGATTGTTTCTGATAACGCTAAAAAATTACCTTTAACTGTTCCCCATCCTTTCTTATAGCGTTTTCTTAGAATTATTTTGTTTCATTAGAAATATCCTGCAGATGTCAACAGTTAGATGGCGTGACATTGTCAATGTGATGTACTTGCATTTCTCTCCTGGAAATTTTTGCTTTTATTATTGTGGTAAAGGGCGCATGCATGTGTGTTAAGTTGCAGACCCTGCGGCGTCCGATGAAGCTGATGACAATGAGAACGTGAAGAAGAAGCAAAAGACTGACAAAAGAAAAGCAACTACACGGGTAACATTTTCTTGCTAAGGTTGCCATTATTGATGGTTTTTTGTTGTTTTTGTTGTTGTTTTGGTCGGGAAGGAGGGAGGGCGCAGGGCATCTGCCTCTTTTTTACACATGATAACAGACGGGCTCGGGCTGCTAAGGTTGCCGTTATTTATGGTTTGCTGTTGTTCTTGTCTGAATTGGGTGGAAACAAAGTTTCAAACACGTTAGCCAAATCCGGGCATTGACGGAAGCAAACTGCAGTAAAACCAACCGCAATCAAAATTTGCACTCACATAATGGTCCGAATAGTTACCAAATATGATAAGTAGTGCCTACATCAAGTAGTTACTTGTCACGTACGTTGATCATGTGATTTGTCACCAGACCCCACTCATGACGCTGTCTGGTCACGCAGAGGCTGTCTCCAGTGTACTGTGGATGGATCAAAGCACGGTGTGCAGTGCAGGCTGGGATCACACAATTCGAGTGTGGGATCTCTCTGCTGGAGTTAACAAACAGACGCTGGTATGTTTGTGCGGGGACAATTCTTGACTTTCTAAGGATCAAATTGCATAGTGCTGCGGGTCTTAGTAATATAGATTCCTGATTGGAAATGTGCACCTTTATCCGCACGCTCACACACCTTACCCTTAGACAAGTAATCTAAGCAACAGAGCATTTTTTCTGGGTTTACCTAGCCTTGTCTCAACATGAGATGGGTTCGGAGGATTCGAGACACAGTCGTGGGTTTGAAAACTTTCGAGTATTATGCAAACGTCCCTGGTGTTTAGACGAGGCTAAGTAAACACTCAAAGAGCACTCTTGTTTTTATAAAAATTTCTCGGGAATACGCGCGAATCTAAACGTCACAACCCTGTTTACATACCTTCAGCCAAATAAATGCATTGGATATCAATATAACTACGATTTCATTCTTCTTTTTATTCAGAGCGGCTCCAAAGTATTTTGCGACATCTCCTTCTCTCCTCTCTCAAGACTTCTCGTTTCTGGAAGCGCTGACAGACATGTTAGATTATGGGATCCCAGAACTACTGGTTAGTCAAGAGCAACAAAATAAGTTGTTATTTACTTTTATCGCGGGAAATATCTTTTAAATTTTTCACAGCTGTACCAGTTTCCAGCTTTTCCGTCACTTTAGTACTTAAGGTGGAATACTTTTTTAATAAAAACCATCGACGCCAAGAGAAAACGTTTGAGGAGATCACCAGCTGTCGGCTTCGGCTGGAACGTTGGTTAAGCCCTGCCAAACGATAACAACATCTCGACGCAACAAAGCCCAACATTGTTGGCCCAATATTTGGAAGTCCCGGCCAAACGATCGCAACATTTCAATGCAACAGATCGCAACATTGCTGGGTGCAACATGTTGCACGCGTTTGGCCACCCTGTTGCAACGTGTTGGAACATCTTGCGAGTGAAAATCGAACCATTGCGCATGCCCAGGCGCAACATTGTTGCTCGAACCTGGCCAAACGACTACAACATCATGCAACATCGACAAATGTTGCGTGAAAAATTTGACCATTTTCAAATTTGATCCAACAACACCCAACACGTCGCAACATGGTGTTCAAACGCACGCAACATGTTGCGTTGAAATGTTGCGATCATTTGGCCGGGGCTTAAAATGAAAACAATTAATCAAAAGCTTTTCAGAGTCAACCGGCTTAAGAACCCGAACCCAAGGGCATTGCTACTTTCCCTGCTCCAGAGAATGTTAGATTTCAGTCTATTTCTTTTTGTATCACTATCTTCCATCTTTATTTTGTGCACTCTAACTTTCGTTCTTTCAGACGGATCCATAGTAAAACACACGCTGACGTCACATCAAGGCTGGGTGTCCTCAGTTGCGTGGTCACCAAGCAGCGAGTTCGAACTGATTTCTGGGTCATACGATACGACGGTTAAACTCTGGGACACACGGAGGTAAGTAACAATTACCACTTAAGGTTTGCTGGGTAAGATAGAAAAGCTGAAGACTGGTAAGGCCTAGGTGGAGCATCCGCGCTTCATTCTTGTAGTGTCGAACCGTAAAAGTAGGCCACGAAAGGCCGCCCTGTAGGCAAAACACAACAGTCCACAAAGAACACGTATCAACACTCTCTTCTCGCACCTACACTCTCCCGAATGTACAATTTCACATGGACGACCGCTGTCCTAATATACTACATTCCCCCTCTTTCTTCGCTTAGATAGACAAATATTACAAACTTCCAGTTTGTTTGTACACTGTAAAAGTTCAGTTCAAATCCAAATATGCAAGACAAAAGTCACACTAGGCATAAACAGAGCCCTTGCCTGTTCAGCTCATGAAACAACGTTTCAGTATCACTCATTGAAAAACAGTGAACACTAATATGAAAATGCAAATGTCAGTAGTTTTAGTACAAAATATAGTCACTCAGAGTCTTCGGACGGTTCGTAATTCTGCCGCATCTCCTCACAGGCTGCTCAGCTGTAGGTACAGCAGAAGGTACATCTTCTGGTGGCGATTCAGCCATTGGTACTTGATCCTCTGCCATAGGTGGCCTCTCAAATGGCTTAGGTTCAGTCCGTGGTTCAGCATCCTGTAGCGGCGTTTCCTGTTCTTTTGGATCTGGCATGTTGAAGGGCATAATATACTGAAGGTTGCGTTTGTACTAGATACCTTGTGGTGATCGCAACACCACCTGGTCCCCATATCGAGACATCACCTGATATGGTTCCTTCTCGTAGCAAGGCGACAGCTTATTTTCCTCAGTTCTTCTTCTCAAGCAGACCACTGTCTCCTCTTACATCTCGGTCTCTGGCATGAAACCTTTTTTGTCAACATAGTCCTTGTTAAACTGCTTCCTCTGAGTGTCCCGATCACGTACCGCTTGGTCGCGTACTTTACTTGTGGTCCTCTTCAACATTAACTAGCTCAGACATTTTAGTTGTTAGCTTTCTTCTAAACAGTAACTCGGCAAGACTCTTTTCTGTGGTTGAATGTGGCGTGGGGCTGTGCGCCAAAAGGAACCTGTTTAGCTCCTCTCTCGAATTCTTTCCTTCTGCATGGGCTGCTCTCATGGACTTCAGTAGTGACCTGTTCTGCCTCCCTACTTCACCATTAGCATTTGGCCATAGAGGTGTTGTGTAACGGTGTTCGATCCCCATTTCATCCAGGTAATCTTCTACTTCTTTAGACACAAGATTTGAGCGATTGTCGGTACGCAGGCCTTTAGGCAATCCATGTCTTGCAAATTAGGCATCCAAACAGTGAGTGATGGTTTTGCTGGAGGTTGTTCGGATATCATAAACTTCCATCCACCGGCTCTAATAATCAACGGGAACTTATAAATGTTTTCCAGAAGGTAGCGGGCCGATTAAAACCACAGCTACTTCTTCCTATGGCTGGTTGGGTAATGGTGTTGACTTCAATGGTGGAAATGGAACGTTCTTGGTAACCATCTGGCACCCGTAACACTCTGCACACCTTTTCTCGGCATCACGATCCATAGCAGGTCACCAGTCTCTCCTTTGTCTTTACGACTCCCTGGTGCCCCTTGTGCCAAACTTACAACTCTCTTGCGAAGGGCTCGAGGCATAACAATTCTTTTTCCCCGTAGAATCACATGCCGGATAAAAGTCAACTCATTGCGCACTGGCAAATACTGGTTTGGAGCATTGTCCCATTTTTCATCGATGAGGCAATTCCTGACTGCTTGCAACTCGGAGTCTTGTGCTGAGACTCGTTCTTTCTCTTTGATTCTCAATGCAACAGGGACAGCATGTAGAGCTATCATGCGTACGTATCCGTCATCTTCATGGACTGATCTGAAGCAGGTATCTTAGTCAGTCGGGAAAGGGCATCTGCGATGTTTTTCTTGAAGGCACATAGCAAACTTGATAGTTGTACAGCTGTAAACGTAGAACCCACCGCTCTTTTCTGGCTGAAGGCTTAGACGTCTCGAGTAGATGACTCTAACTGCTTCATGCTCTGTCTCCAGATCAAACTGTGGGAGCCCGTACAAGTAGAGGTGGAAGCGTTCACAAGCCCAGACTAATTCTAGTGCTTCCTTCTCTGTCTGACTATAACGACGTTCCACCTGACTCAATCTACGACTGGCATAACAGACGGCAGGGGTTTCCCATTCTTTTCTTGCAACAGGACAGGGCCAAGCCCAACAGGACTTGCGTCAGCAGTAACACGGGTTGGTGTGTCCTTATCGAAGTAAGCTTGGACTGGTGCACCTGCAACTTGACTCTTCAATCTCTGAAATGACTGTTCCTGCTTCTTCGCCCCATACGAACGGTTCTCCTTTTTCTTGCAAGCTTTCTGAGGGGATCAGCAGTGGTAGCAAAATCAGGTATAATTCTGGCACTGAATCCAACGAGGCCTAAGAGGCTACGAACTTCTGAAGGCGTCTGAGGCTGACTTTCTTCTGCAATGGCTCTGACTTTTCCTCAGTTGGGCCGACTCCATGCTTGCTAAGCAAAAGACCCATAAATACCACTTCAGTCATTCGGAAGGTGCACCTCTCAGCATTCAAAGTCAGCTGCTCAGTCTCACTAAGACGTTGCAAGACACTGTGTAAGTGCTTATCATGTTCCTCAGTGTGTCGACCATGAACGATAAGATATCAATCAATCAATCAATCAATAACTTTATTTACCCACGGGATCATTTCACTAAAAAGTGGTCTTCTAAAGAGCCGTGCACATTAACCTTAAAAGATATAACGTAGTACTTAAAAGCTAAGACTAAAAATATTACAAAACCATTTTAACTATTTTAACTATTCTAGCTATATTAACTAATTAACTTATTTTAATTATTTTAACTTAACTTAACTTAGGAATTTTTCTCCAAGTTGTTACTAACATTCGATAGCGGAATAAAAACTATTTAAAGTAGTGGCCTGCCTAGCCTCCACTGACAGATCGTTCCATGTTAATGCACCCCTATAACGAAAACTCTTCTTGAGTGCCTCAGTGTTCGGCCGTGGAATGAAAAGGTTATGTTGGGCGCCCCGAAGATTGTGTCTGTGGATGGTATTTACGCTGGTGAATTTATCAGACAGGTATTCGGGTACAAGGTTATTAACGGTTTTAAACATTAAAGATTTCAATTGTTTAGAACGTCTGTCAGCGAGGCTTTCCCATTTGAGGGCACAAAGAATCTGGGCAGATCTGACATCCCAGCCAGACCCTGTTATGATGCGTGCTGCCCTGTTTTGTAGTTTCTCTAGTTTTTGGCTGAGGCCATTACCGATACATCCCCACACAGCGCTGCAATAATCGAGATGTGGAAGAATCAGTGACTTATATATTGCAACGAGGGTACTTTGGGGACATATCGGTCTTAGCCTCCTAAGGGCAGCAAGTACTTTAGCAACTTTGCTAACGACCTCAGAGATATGAGCTTCCCACGAGAGTGTTTCATCCACCTGGACACCTAGGCACTTGTAACAATTGACTCGTTCAATTAAATGGCCATCAAGGCAAATGTGAGGTTCACTAGGGAGCAAAGATATTTTATGCCTTGTCCCTGTAAACAGGCACTTGGTTTTGACGACATTCAGACTTAGTCGGTTAGAGTCCAGCCACTGTTTCAAATTGTTCAGATCGTGAGTCAGGGATGAAAACAGCTCTTCAGGGTCGCTGGAGGCAAACGTGAGGTTAGTGTCGTCGGCGTACATCCTCACATCTGATAAAAGGTTACAGTTTGGAAGGTCATTAATGTACAGTAGGAATAGCAGGGGGCCGAGGATTGAGCCTTGGGGCACCCCACAACGTATGCGACTGGTTTCCGACTTCACATTATTAATAACTGTAACCTGAGTTCTGTCAGAGAGGTAGTCTCGAAAAAGATTCAGACTTGCACCTTTAAACCCATACAGCTCCAACTTTGACAGAAGGATCTCATGGTCAATAGTATCAAATGCCTTCTTTAAATCTATAAACAGAATGGCATTTGTCAAACCACCGTCGATGTTAAGATACCAGTTGTCTGTGATATCGATGAGAGCCGTAAGAGTAGAGTGCATGGGTCTAAAGCCAGACTGATATTTAGAAAGTAGGTTGTTTTCATTTAAATATGCATATACCTGATTAAAAATGGCTTTTTCAAAGAGTTTGCCTATTACAGAAAGTACAGAAATAGGCCTGTAATTTGCTGGGTCAACCCTCGAGTCAGCTTTGTAAATTGGAGTTATTCTAGCACTCTTCCAGTCGTTGGGAATGATTCCAGTGGAAATAACTAAATTAAAAATATGAGTTAAGGAAGATGCAATGAACTTAAATGATAACTTGCAATGAACTTTAATGATATCATCTGCTATGTTTGCTACCCCTTGTATACCCACCATTGACTGGGTGATGATATGCTGGTCAGGCTTCTCTGGTGCGGAGGTGGCCTGCTCCTCTTTACAACCTCTATTTTGATTCGTTCTTGTTGATCTGCACTTCTTTTGTTGTTAGGACTAGGGGCATTGTTTGTGTTATTTACCTATTGTCTCGTCTGGCCAATTATAAAGGCCCTTGTAAACGGTGCGTGCTCGCCCCTGGTACAGCGTTTACACCAAAACTCAAACGCTTGTAGTGGAATATACCATCATGGGTGGCGAAAGCGGTGACTCAGGATCCAGCTCAATTTGGTGAAAACCCCAGCTTAAATCCAACACCAATCCATCAAGACTTTCAAGGACTTCATCTATGGTTGGTATGGGCAATCGTTCCCGAATAATGGCCTCATTGGCTCTCCGCATATCGACACGTAACCTTGTGTCCCCTGACGGTTTCGGAGCGACAACAACTGGGCTCACCTACACCGTAGGTACCTCGACTCTCTCAATTATGTCCTTTTCAAGGAGTTCATTAACCTTGGCAGGTACTTTGTCCTTTACAGAAAAAGGTACTCGTCGCATTTTTTGAACGACTGGAGTTACACTGGGATCAACGTGTAGCAGCAACTGATAATCTTTAAGCTTTCCAACTCCCTGGAACACATTGGGGTATTTTGCTTTGAGTTCTCCCACAAAGGTATCATGAACAGTGTTACAGTCTCCCTTCCCGAGAGTACCCTTGAGATCCACACGAAGGATTCCAAGATCTGTGTCAGTCGAACATCCCAGCAAACAACACCCGGACTCAACAACAATGAAATTTGCCACAACCTTTGTTTTTGATATGGAAATTTCTGTCTAAAACTGACCTTCAACTCCAAGCTCTCGACCCCCACAAGAATACAATCTCTTGCAATCTCTTGCAAGGTTTGAATTCAATCTTGAGCCCCTGATACTTAAGTTCCTGCAGTGTATCTTTACCAACAAGGTTACTTGCAGAACCTGAATCAATTAACACATCTCTGCTGATTCCGCCCATCTTCACTGAGATCACTGGCTCAGCGGAATTTGACATAGCACATGTCTGTTCTTTTATAGTAAAAGCAAACGTGTCATCCTCACCTGATTCGTTACAACGATCCTCAACTTGATTGGCCTGTCTCCACTTACCATGACGCTGCTGTCTGCCTCCCCGCTGTTGAGTAGTGCCTTGTCGTCCAAACGTTAAGCTCTTTCCCCTTTGCAACAGCTAGCATAATGACCATATTTACCACACTTGCTGCCCTTGCGACCTCGAGCTGGACAATTTTTACTTTGAGCAAAGTGACCTTCTTTACCACAGTTGAAACAAACACTTTTTCCTTTGGTTCCACGCCCAGGACTTTCTTCAACTACATTAGTGCCTGCTCCAGGTTCTTGGCTTGGCGTGACCGTTTGACTTGCCTGCTTGCGTGACGCTTCCCACTTTATCCATTGCAGCTTCCAGGGTAGTATTATTGACTTCCAATAGCTATCTTCTTTAGCTCACCATCAGGCAATTTTTCAATCAATTGGTCCCGCAAATTTTCCTCCAAAGTTGTACCAAAATTGCAATGACGAGCTTGTTTACGTGAACGAACCATGAATTTGTCAGTGGTCTTCCCCTTTGTCGGCGTAAGTTGACGAAAGACGTGACGCTCGTACGGTACATTTTCCTCGAAAATGAGCATCCACCTTTCGCAGACACACCACATACTCATTATCCTGGTCAGCATTCAGTGGTCCAGGATCTGGAAGATCTTCGTAAATATCTTGTACTTCCATACCAGCTAAATGAAGTAACTAAGCCTTTTTCCGAGAAGGATTCGTGATTCCCTTGCCATCGATTTGATACTGATACGATCGTTTCCACTGTCGCCATCGTTCCGCGACCTAGAATGGAAGAACCTGTTAAATCTAAAGGCGGAAGCGTCCTTTCTACTGAATTCGACATCCTCGTCGCCAATTTGTAGTGTCGAACTGTAAAAGTGGGCCACGAAAGGCCGCCCCGTGGGCAAAAGACAACAGTCCACAAAGAACACGTATCAACACTCTCTTCCCGCGCTTACACTCTCCCAGATGTACACTTTCACATGGACAACCGCTGTCCTAATATACTACAATTCTGGCTTTCTTAGGGCACCTCAAACTAAAGGATTCTATTTATCTTTCATCAGCTTAAGTGTACCGCTGTTTACAATGACTCAACATCAGGACAAAGTTATGTGCGTGAACTGGACTCTACAAACTGTAAGTTGACAAGAGGTCTCCATTTATTATTTTCTTATAGTTCGATTAGTTTCCTTTAAGTTAATGTCACATTACTTGCAAACAATTGCGGACAATTTCAGTTTCGGACATGAAGTGTCCGAAACTATTACTGTCCAAAATTTTTAAGTATCCGAAATATTTACAATGCAGTACAAATATTTTTAAGTAGCTCCAAACCTCTTATTTTCCTTTATAAGGCGATCTCTAGTTGAGACCGTGCTTGAGATCCCTAATGGCATAATAGAATCTGTGTTTTTTTCTCCTCGGTATATCTCTAAAATCTTGAGGGTACAGTAAAGCGGGCTTTACACGGCAAACTGAAGTTGGCAAACAAGTTTGTGGCGACCAATAGAACTTGTCTCTATTTTCGTCAACTTTTCTCGTATCTTACGTGTGAACGGTTGGCGAACATGTGTTGGTAACTGTCAACCAATCAAATCACGCGCTCTATTCACGTGATTTACTTGCGTGACACTCTACAAAATGGCGAACGCAAGTCAACACTTAAATCATCGAGGAGGTTTCCAATTGACCAGCTGTTTGGGACGTTTCATCTATAGCCTACAATGACAATAAAAACAAACAAGAGAAAATGGAGGAGCTAGCGAACAAACTGGGTCTCGTCCAAACCTTTCTATCTCTGCGCCGCTTTTTGTTTCTTCTCTTCTGTTCTCTTCTTTTGTTTCACTCTTCTACGTGAGTGCAAGATCATGATCTCTTGCATAGTGAGTGTCACTGCACTATAAAGTAAGTCGGCCATGTTGCAAATTACTGTGTGTTGTAATGTGACGCGAATTTGACGAGTGAAGGAACGAGTTTGCCATCTTAAGTTTGCCTTGTGAAGGCTGCGTTAAATTATCATTTTCTCGGATGTTGCTTCAGTCTAATTCGTTTTTTTAGGAGTAAATTTACTTTAGCTATGTTTCATCACAGTGTCCGAAATGTTTGTGCGAGATAAGACAAGTGTTTCAAAACTTAAACGTCCGAAATTTTTTTGCAAGTAATTAAAGTGCCATTGTTCGTATTTTCACAGTCTATGCTTAGTGGTGGAGCTGACAACCATTTAATAATTTACGATGTTTCTGGAGGGGGCTGGAGAACAAGGGATAGTGATATGGATACCACAACCATTTGACAAGAATAAACAGAGATTTTTTGTCGAAGACGTCATTTACGATTTTCGCCTCAGATTTTTCACAGGAATGTGAATGTAGGGTCCGTCCGAATTTACTGGATGGTTATTCGACCCCTCACTATTTATTACCGTCAGATCATTTTAATACTTTTTTATTTCTCAAATAAAGAAGACTCTTCAGCAGGACGAATTGTTGTGTTGGTTTTAAGCTCTAGCACTGGACCTGACCTATTCACCATGCACACGGCATGCACACCGCAAATGCTGATTTCGGAAAGGGGTTAGCCAGTTCCAGGCTCTCGATCAGTGGAGACAATCGAAAAGCGTACAGGTTACGAGCGGGGCCTTGGAGAGAAAGTGAGAGGCGCTCTTCCTTTCCTCTCCCAGACCCATTCACGACAGGCTAAAAGGGAGTTTAGTACATGCTTGAGTACGGTGTCAATACATGACTACTTCATTAGCATTGACAGTTTTACAATCCTTACCGTAATTCCGATTTTCAAGGGAGAATCTCTTTTCCTGGAAATGTGAAGTTACCGGTGTGTATATAGAGCTGATTCCAAGGTTGCCCTAGAAAAGGGCAAAAGCGTTTAAGCGTACGTGGCAATGCCGGTTAATATTGTGGGTCACAGTGTTCAGCAGGAAG
>CM042752.1:4992460-5017846 GCA_022496165.2 Catalaphyllia jardinei
GCTTTGAATGTACGGATCTGCATTGGTGTGAGCCCCACGTTCATATCAGTGGCGGCGCGTTGCACCCTCTTCTTCTTGGTCTTGTTTTCTTCCACGTTCTTCTTCGATTGGATATTCCAGTGAAGGGGCTTTTTATCCTTCAGAAGCTGATTGGCAGATAAGTTCATCTCAATCATGGACTCGACGTCAAAGTCGGTGAAAAGTTCCGCGAGTGAGATGTTGACAGGCTGTGAGAGCTTGGGATCTTCACCAGCCTCAAACTGATGTTCCACGCGGATCAACGCGGTGTCCTTCATCGTCTCCATAGTCAGCAAATGAACATTGGCGGGAAGCTGTCGAGTCATACCGCTGTATAACGAGTTAAACTGGCTCGTCCACGCATTGAAAGTGAGGCTGTTAGGCGCAAAGGCCAGGACGGGTTCCAGAAGGAGCTTCTCGCCGAGTTCACGGTGCAGTGCACCAGATGACTTGGGTGGCGCTAGAATCAGGCCCAGCTTCCCGCGGACTATCAGACCTTTACCGAGGATACCCGTCTCGTTGAGCGGCTCATTCACCCCTCTCTTGTCATCTACGAGAAGCCGCCTGTGCAGCATGATCTCCATAGAGCCGTCTTTCATGCTGGATCCGCCCAGGGACCTGTCAGTCAGGACTGTCAACTGTTTAGCACTGTCGTTGATGTACATTCGACTGTTTACCGGGTAATAATTTCCAGCAACTGGCTCGGTGACATTGAGTTTCCAGGTCGGTCGGTAATTCCTCTTGCGCACTTGCATTTCCCTGCCGTTAGCATCGGTGTAGAAGAGCTGGTCGGACTTGATATCTGTATCAAATCGGGTGATGATTTCTTTGCCCCACCCATCCCCCACAGGTATCGGTCCCACAGTGTACTCAAACTCAGCATGCCGCTGACCAGCGTACAGCCTGATCACTTGGCTGATGTACGGAGAGATCACCTGACGTACCTCCTGTACTAGGGGACCTTTGAAAATCTCCATCTTGCTGCCACTGGAGATGGGAATCACACGGCTACTGTTGGGTCTGAAGATGTACGCCCCCGACGGCTGATGGCTGCTATCGTTTCCCATGCTACCGTTGTACCAATAAAACGCCTGGCTCAATGATGTGACGACTTTGGAAGTCAAATCAGTCATGCTCGTCAGATGGCCCGTGTCCTGAGCGAACGTAAGTTTAACAAACTCGTTTTCGATCGAGACTTCACTGGAGTCTGCGTCAGCGTGTTTGGGAGCGGCCCGGAAGAACTTCTTTGCCCTGGACGATGATGACTTGGTCTTTGTCGAGTTCACGAAGTAGGTAGCAAAGCCCAGAGCAGGGACTTTGGCCATGAAAACAAGCTCGAAAGACGAATTGCTTTGTTTCTGATTCTGATTTTTACGCAGCTGTTTCGTAGCATCGGAAATCGGGAGCATTTGCGTTTCAACAGGGGTACCCTGTGGACCAAAAACAGCCATTGAGGCCATCGCCACTGGCAGGCGGACATACGGGGTTAGGTCCCGGGCAAGGGGATTGTAGACAGTCACAGTAAAGGATTTGCTCTCTTCAGTCACAGGGCAAACACTTATGTTGAGATGGTCGCAAAATGTCAGTTCAGGACGCTTGGTTTCAGGGTTTTTCACAGTTAATTTTCCGAGCACATCACCAATTAGCACCTGAAAAAGAAAACCTGCATTAGCGCTTAACAGATAAGGAAGATTAGGAACATAAGTTTCTAAAACAGCTTCAGTGATTTGTCGGAGTGGAAGTGTCAAAGAGTAACTTAATCACAGAATTTGACATTGATGAAACCAATAAAATGACAAACTTCTCAAACAAAAGGCTTCATTGTCTGAAATCGCTGAGAGGTACTGTGCAACTTACTATAATCAGCAATTGAGTTTACAACTAACTGTCGGTGTACGTAAAAAAGAAAAGACTCCAGTCAGAAGTAGCTTACAAGCTTACCAACCCCCCCCCCCCCTCTCCCCTCCCCACCCCACCCCCAGTGAAGTATGTAAAAAATAAGAGAGCTACTGTGCAACTTACTTTAATGAACAATTGGGTTTACAACTAACTGTCGTTGTGAGTAAAAAAAGAAAAGACACCAGCCAGTAAGAGCTTACAAGCCTCCCCTCCACCCTGCCCTACCCCACCCCAGAGAGATAAATAAAAAAATAAGAGAGCTACTGCGCAACTTACTTTAATCAACAATTGAGTTTACAACTAACTGTCGGTGTATGTAAAAAAGAAAAGACTCTAGTCAGAAGTAGCTTACAAGCCCCCCCTCCACCTTGCCCCACTCCACCCAAGAGAAGTATGTAAAAAAATTAGAGAGCTACAAAGACTCCAGCCAGTAGTAGCTTACAAGCACCTCCCCCACCTCCACCCTGCCCCACCCCAGCCCCAGAGAAGTGTGTAAAAAAATGAGAGAGCTACTGTGCAACTTACTTTAATCAACAATTGAGTTTACAACTAACTGTTGGTGTGCATAAAAAAGAAAAGACTCCAGTCAGAAGTAGCTTACAAATTTGTGCTTGTCTGATCACAACTGAACATGCATTTTTATTACAGTATAAGAATACCTGACATTCTACGGCACCAATAGCAAGTCGCTTAGCATAGTCATCAGCCACATGTTGTTTTGATGTACCAGTGACTGCGTCATGGTGCTGGGCCACACCCACTGCTCTGCGCAGAGTATCAGAAGTTGGGCCATTCTTTTTTGCAGGACCATTTATCACTTCCAGTTGCTTACAGACCTACAAGGGTCAGAGAAGGGGTTAAACCTGAGATGACATTGCATTGCTTTTAATGCATATTAATTAAATGAAAATCAAACTTATGTTTAACCCATTGACACCAGGAGCTTTTTGGCAAAAACTCATTTTTGGACATTTTGGAGATTTTCAGGCTGGATATGGACCAAATTACCTCTAATCTACTCAAAAAGGCATTTACAACATGACAGCATGCCTTTCTTTTCACTAGAATTGTGTTTAATCATTCGCAGTTTTAGTCATTTGGAGTTTTTGGACGAGAAAGTGACCTACATTTTAAGACATTTTTCTTGTTTTTTTTATGGCCTTTCCTTTTTCTCCTATTCTTATCTTTTTGCTGCAGTGTTTGACCTTCTACTGGGCTTGCTTCCAGTTCAAGAAATACTCCTAACCATCACTGAGATGGGCAATCCTTGCCACAGAGAAGCCGAGTGTACTGGAAGGAAATTTTGCTCTGAGTTTTTCACTCAAATTTGTGAGCATTTTTGTGCATATTTCAGGCTATCACTGTAATCTGGGTATCACCACATGATCACTAGCACTGCAAAGATCCTTTCCTCCCACAGAACTTGAGTATAAGTGATGCTAAATTTGGTCAAAGGTCATGGCATCAGCAATGGAACAAAGGCCACTGCTCATGATGATGATGTCGATGGCCAGTTTAGGCTGGCACAGGCGTCAATGGATTAAACATAGACCAACCAGAGGAAACACAGTGATCTCTTTTTCTGCTGGCAACAGGGTATTTTCCTCATCCATACATATTTAGAAAACAGTCCTAAGGAAGCACGCACGCTGATTGGTTAAAAAGCCTGTTTGTATAACTTGATGGAGACACAGAACTAAGCGCGCGCTGTTGACGTAGTGATGGCGCGAGCAAAGAGAATTTACATTTTGATAATCAAAGTTCACAAGTTGTTTTCCTTTTTCTCGTCGTGGTGTTTTCGAAAAGAAATAGAAAACATGTACTCCGTGTTTGTATCGAGTTATACAAACACTCGTGAAAGTTTGGGAGAACTCGAAAAAGCTGTGGAAACACTCGCCTGCGGCTCGGGTTCCCACAGCATTTCTCATTCTCCCAAACTTCCACTCGTGTTTGTATAACTCGATACAAACACGGTACATGTTTTCTATTTCTTAAATACATTTATTTTTTCCCGAGAGAACACGGTAACCAACCAGCAATCTGTTTTTGTAGTGCATCTTCAAACTTTGCACAAAATTTCACAACAGAAAAACAATTTTGGGGAACTTAACTGGTGAACTACAAACCGTGGACAAATTGTGTTCACTTGGAAAATGGCAGCACCCCCATTCCCTCTTCCAATGATGGAAAATAGTCAAATACAAACTTGCGTTAGATCAAAGTGTTTTGTCAACATTGCAAAGGGGTAGGGAGGGGCAAAATGTGTATAAAATGAACAAATCTCCAACCCTTGTGACTAAGGTTGTCTGAGAGCGTATAACTTTGTGGACGCCTCTTCACTTGTCTAATCACAATGATATTTGGCTTCTCTAACACTACTCGTCAGAACACAACAAGCACATGTTTATCTTTGTTTTCTTTCCCAAATCCGATGAGAGGCACAAATTAGAACTGTTTTACCGACGTGTTACATTATTGCATGACGGTTTTCCAATGAATTATCACCAAGGACGTCAAAATAACGTCACAGCTCAGTTTGTGGATAATTTTGATGGCGGCATTCAACTAAGCACACAAAATAACATAAAATACCAGAGACTCTCGCTGATTGTAACATACATTGCACAGTTTACAGCGGTATACAACTGCTTTATAAAGAAAAGTTAAGAGAAGATTTTTTTTATATTCCAGGGTTAAGCATTTGTAAACTGTTGGAAATTCGAGACAGACAAATCATAAGTACAGCAAAAGATGTCTATACAGTTTTGTATCCTGATTCCAATTCCTTAAACAATTTTTTTCTAACCATATCTATGATGTCACAATGGCATCAAAACCACTTGTAAACCGTTCAAAAACCGATGTAAACTGTGCCTCCTGGCCCTAAAAGGTGTGTCTGGAATGACAATCGCTCATAGGAACACCCTTTCAAAGATCTTAAAGTACTTTTTACCTGCATACAACCTTTTGGAGGAAAAATGGGCCTTTCTTGAGATATTTTTAGCTGAGATATATTTTGTTACTTGTTACATGATGTAGAAATGCTAAAAACCTCAATTTTTAGAGAAAATGAAAGCAGCGAATCAAGTAAGGGAATTAGGCCATAACCAGATATCCACAGTCATTTTATTGAGCAAGTGATAAATAGTGCGTGAGCCACGTTTGGTTCGAATTTGTAAATTTCTGTGTAAGTTTTTTGCATTTGAAATATATGAAAATTCAGACAACCGTGGACAAATTGTGTTGGAAAATGGCAAAAACATGAACTCATAACCATAATACCTATTGAATAAGTGCTAGCACCCCCATTCCCCCTTTCAATGTTGGAAAATAGTCAAATGTAAACTTGCATTGGATCAAAGTGTTTTGTCAACATTGCACAGGGATGGGGAGGTGCAAAATGTGTATAAAATGAACTAACACAAAGTAGTTCAACATAAATCTGCTCTTTACTATATCTTTCTTTATCTAATGTCTGAGTTACTCACTCGTTTGCTCATTAGACTTTTTGCAATGGTTTGTAGATGGCACAAAAGCCAAGTCAATGACAAAGTTGTGTAAACCCACTTGTAAGCCAATATAACACAGGAAAAGATAAACAAGTTCTTTGCCGGCTTAGAGTTGGTCCATGTAGAGAAAACTGTGACCTCAGGCTTGAAAATGCTGCCCTCGGCCTGTGGTCTTTAGCACCATTTTCAAGACCTTTGTCAAAGTTTTTCACTATACAGACCTCCAAGCTGGCAAATAACATATATTAATACTTTATTTATTAAGTGTCTAGCCATTCTAATGGCAACAGAACTAATTGGGGACACAGGTAAAATACAACACTACCAAAAATTATTTAAAAGTGCCCATGTCATCAACATTTTTATTTTCTTGTCTGACTCTATATATCACACAATGAACTTCTGCAAAAGAAAAATGCGATTTGGATAAAATGCAATCTTTTTTTAGAAGTTTTAAAAAGGTTCAAATTTGCCGCCATTTTGGTCCACCAATCGCACCAGTCTTCCCCTTGTTTGGAATGAGTTGTGACATAGATTAAGGAACACATGACTTCAGGCTTGACTTATCTTGCCAGTTTTACCTCTGTAAATTAACCTTAGTAGTTCATACAAAATGCTGGAAAGGAGCATTTTGCATAGAGTGCGAAGCTAAAGTTACAGAGGTAAAACAAGAGAGATAAGTCAGGCCTGATGTCACGTGTTCCTTAATCTACTGTTCACAAATCTGAGTACGCGGACGATGTGATCAGCAGCACGGATAGACCGCAATAAAATAAGATTTTCAGGTTTTTAAAACTTCATAAAAAGATCGCCTTCTATCCAAATTGAAAATTTTCTTTGCCGAAGTTCATTGCATGGAATATAGGATCAGATGGGAAAATAGCAATTTTGGCGATATGGGAACTTTAAAAATTTGAATAAGTAAAGATTTGGTAAAACATTTGACAATAAAAATCTGTGATAAAATATTATGAAACATAGCACAACATTTCCACGTTTCCAGAACCTCATTATCAAGTGAGAGTAAAATAATGAAATCAAGTATATATATAGTGAAGAGATAAATAAATTAAAAAAGCATTAAAGTGAAACAAAGACCTTGGCCCTAATGGAGTCGCTCTGGATGCTTAAATTGGGTCTTATTGTTCTTATGTACAACATTTTGTAAATGAGACAATGCGTTGAAACAAATGGCATGTTGTATATCAGACGTAATTTGAATCCCACGAATCACATTTAAAACAATGAACAATGCTATGCTGATTTATGATGCATGGCTTGAGCTCTTTAAGCTTTAGGTCCTGCTCAAGTTTCTTACTGATGTACATGTAGATTGGATGCAGCTGAAAGTTTCCTCAATGTATTCAATGGACTCCACCTTAGTATTCATTTCACTATGCAACTTTCCAACAATGACTCAATTCCTTTTACTGGAACGTTGACAACAACGTATGGCAACAAGTTGGAGATTCAGGTCTATTGTAAAACTACGAATATGGGCCTTTTACTTCATTACTTCAAGTCACGCTGATTTGCGCTACAAGAAGTGTCTTATCAAAACAATGGTTCATTGTGCAAAGGAATTGTCCTCCACGCATCAAGCATTCATTGATGAATGTAGGCATCTAAAATCTGTTTCATCACCTTGCTTACCCTTTCCTTGGTGAATTGTACCATGGACAAATGTGATTATTCCTCTACACTAGATGCCAAGACAAAATCTGATAAAACTTTAAGAGTGAGTATTCTGTTCAACAAGGCATCTGACAGGATGCGGTGGTGCGGATCTGCATAATTCACCTACTTCCGCATCCTCCGCATCCTTGGGGCATTTTTCCGCATAAAACTAAAAAATGGCTACATTTAAGCGAGAAAGCAACTGCTTGCCATCCTCAGGCGCAAAAGTTGCAAAGAGATTTTAATTTTAATCAAACCTCCAGGCATTCCATACGTTTTTTGATGGGACCGGGTTCTAGTTTTGGTGTCCAGTTTTCCTCGTGCGATTCAATGCCTGGTTACTAAGCTTCGGTAAAACTCAACAACAAAAACTATGGAAAAACTGCATTGAACGAGGAAATACCTGTCCATAAATGGAAGCAAAAGGTCAAACATGTCATAAAGGACTAAAATTCTCTGTAAGATGTTAAAGTGTATTTTATACATCGAAAAATTAAGCCAAGGGAACAGTTTTAAATTTCCGCATAATGTGGCGTCTTTTCCGCATAATCATCACTTTCGTCCTTATAATTTTGCCGAAAATTTCCGCATGATTTTCCATTTTTTTCCGCACCCTATCAGACGTCGTGGCTCAAAGATCAAGTCTCAGTGAACATGGTCAAGAGGCAAATGCGCAATCTCAGCTCAAAAATCGGCATTGATGTACAACCAATCTACACCAGTAAGAAACTTGAGCAGGACCTAAAGCTTAAAGAAATCAAGCTACACATCGTAAATCAACATAGCATTGTTTATTGTTTTAAATATGATTTGTGTGATTCAAATTACGCCTGATATATGACACACCATTTGTTTCAACGCATTGCTGATCATCGATATTCTGCCATTGGTCGCCATCTGAGAGATGCCCATGGGAACATTGACTTACTCAATGAGAGCCAGTTTAGAACGCTTAAAAAATGTAGCATGAAATGGGATTGTCTCGTTTACGAAATGTTGAACATAAAAACAATAAGACCCAATTTACACACCCAGAGCTACTCCATGAGGGCCAAGCTCTTTGTTTAACTTTCGATGCTTTTTTAATTTATTCATCTCTTCACTATATATATACTTGATTTCATTACTTTAATCTCACTTGATAATGAGGTTCTAGAAACTATACAAGATACTAGTTATTTACAATAATATTTTGTATGATGTGAAGCATACATGAAATATTTCATATTTGAACTGCGGTTATAGATGCAAGTGAAGAGTGATCATTGCAGTAAATTTTCCAATTAAAGCAACTGGAAAGAAGAAGCCTGAAAAAAATCAGGGCTTCAACGGGATTCAAACCCATGACCTCCACGATACATCATCGCACCGGTATCGCAGAGGTCATGGGTTTGAATCCCGTTAAAGCCCTGATTTTTTTCAGGCTTCTTCTTTCCAGTTGCTTAAACTGGAAAATTTACTGCGATGATCATTCTTCACTTGCAATATTTTGTATATAACTAAGTTGAGCATAATTCACAATCCCTCCCACAACCCTCTAACACAGCCGACACATATTTGCATATCATGGTTCTAAAAGCTGTCAAACATATACTTAAACCTACTTCAGGGTTTCTCAAAATTTAGATGCTGGTTTCTCCAGCTATATTCAGTATCTGTATCTGTATAAAAAATCCCAGAAATCCAACATTGGATTGAGCTTCCATGGTATCTTACCTGAAGCAAATTGTTGTTATATCTGACATATCGTTTGAGTGCTGGCCGGCTGGTGAAATAACCAGTCCAATAACAGTGGGGACAGTCTGCATACGGAAAGAAATCATCAGTCTTTAACTCCCATGTCTGGTTAGCACTGTGCAGAGCATCTAAGTACATGGTAGGTGTGGAGTAGAATGCATTCACTCGGCCATCCTACAAAAAAAATATGAATTAAATAGCATCAAACCTACCATTCAAAAAGTAAAAGGTATCCTTGGGTAAAATAAGAGCCCAAGCATCAAAATAAAAAGTGGGAGACATGTAACAGCCTGCAATGAACCACTGGTAAACAGGTCCAGACGAGAATAATAATTATTGTCTCAGTGAGCATCAAAATACAATTTTTGCACATTTTTTAAGATACTTTTACCAGGGTTAGTTGACTTACACATATTCAAACCATACAAAATTCAATCAAAGTGAAATAAAATCCATGGCCCTCTCTACCCATAAAGACAAGACAACTCCTTTCGCTGTAAAGAGCATGGGGAATTAACATTTAACTTTCATTTTGCTTGTGTCAAGACCTTATTTTCCATTTCCAACTTATCATGATCAGTTTTCTAGGGTTCTCTAGCACTAAAATTCCATGACCAGTTAAAATTCGTTTTCTAGAGTTCACACTTGAGTTGGTTTGACTAAAACACCCTTGAAAGTAGAGCAGCAACCTGTACTTACAGCATTTACATATTTTATAAGTTTGTCCAAATTTTTGTACCAGAGGTTAGCATTCTCGTACATGAAATCAGAACCCATAGTCAACATTATGTGTTTAGTTTTGTAATTCAAGGCTTGCAGGTTTGTTATTGCCACGAATTTATCCACGGTCTCCTGGACATTGACATCAAAGAGTCTTGGGTCATCTTGAATTGGGGGGTCTCTACAGAATTGATCGAAGCAAAACCCCTTCGGGGGATTGTACCCATTGAAAAGCACACCAGTGAAAATGTCAGAGCCTTCTACAAGATTTCTACTTCCTCTCCAAACCATCTCCATTCTCTTTTGCTCGAGGCGAAGGTCTTTGTCCGCGTAATCAATACGGCCGAAGAAAAATCCATCGAATGACATCTGGGCAAAGAGTGATGCTTGTTCGGCCGAGTGGCCAAATGGATCGATGTGCCAGGCTATGCGAGGTCTTGCATCTGGTCCAAATGTCTCCTGTACGAAATTCAATCCATAAGTCATTTGATCAATGATCGCATTGTAATGTGTTGCCGCCTCGTCGTTCATACACCATCCAGCGTTTATAAACTCCAACCTTTTCTCTTGAACTAGTTTCTTTACTTGCGTCCGCATGGCTTCGGTTTGTTCATTCCACCAGCGCTCGAAGAACGCAATTTCCACGTAAATAAATCGCTTATTTCGGTCTGCTGTCAACTGCGGGATAACAGAGTCTAAAATGTACTGGACTCCAGCGTGCTGAATGGAATTATTTGCACCATAAAAATACTCGTCGACAGTTTTCAACCAGCCAACGTCATCATGTGTGTGGGGAACAAGATGGACCTGTAATTTATCTTCGTCTTTCGCTGCTTCTCCAAACTTGCTCACAGAGACTGTACTCAGGCAGAGAAAGGTCACAAAAAATAACAAAGTAGCCATTTTCTGCTGATCATGAAGAGAAAGGAAGCCACTCCGTTCGTTTCACTTTCCCCAATATATTTTTTTTACCGATTTCCGTTTCGCTGCGCTGGGGCTGCGCTGTCGTCTGTCACGGTAAAGTCACGAGATATGTCAAATTTTTCAGAGGCCACTCAGCATGAGATCATGAGAGAACCTGGAACTACTCTCCAGTGTCCAACTTCAAGCGGTCGCCTGCACCAGGTCGAGACTTTTTCCGCGAAGAGAGATGTTTGAAGAGAATGACAAATGGGGCAAAAAGTCTAGACTCTTTTTCCCAGCCAAGAGTCTTGCACACAATGATGCAAAGAGCCGCAAACGAAAATGCTGCCGGTTTACGTAGGATCTGTAAAAGATCTGGTCAGCCAAAAATAGAAAGACTTGAAACGTAACAATAGTTGCGTCTGCGATCCTAACAAAAGTCTAGCCCGCGAACGGAATAGGCTCCCGTTGGGAAAAAAAATTCGGCAAGCGAAGCGACGAAGCGAGTGGGATGGGAGCGTCGTGACTCTGCGAGCGAAGCGAGTGGGACGCGGGGGAGTCTGTAGACATTTAATTATTTTCAAAGTGGCCTGTTCCAGGCTCTCTGTCAGTGGATGATTGAAAAAGCAGGCAGGCGACAAGTGGGGTCTGGTAGGGAAAAAGGAGAGCTCTCCTTTTCTCCCGCTCGCCGCTGATCCTGCTTGTCGCCCGTCGCCAGCGTCCTCACTGACCGAGAGCCTGGAACAGGCTATTTTCAATGTACCGCTCCGCCCCTTGGTGATTAGCCTGTTACATATCTGTCAAGGAGGTGATTAAACCTGTCAAAATTGATGGATTTCCTCCCTGCGCTGATGAATCGCCTTTTTATAACAATCGACCGTACGCGGGTTTTGCGGAACGGGGAAATGCAAATCGAACGGGAGCGTATTTGCCGGTTCTACAAAAAGTTGTTGAATCCGCCTCAAGGGAAAAGAGTGCCGGTGGTTTCAGTTTTTAACAGGTTGAAAAACAAAGAACTGATTACGGCTTCTGGTCAAGACAGTGTATTTTTGGCTGACGAAGTGGAAAAGCAATGATGGTGAATAAAATAGACAGGCCAAACACGACTCCTACGGTTCGTGGCCTTTTTCCATTGCCGTTCACTTTTTTGTTGCTTCACTCTTGTTTATGAAGGGCACTTCGTATTGTGTTACAAGGAGAAAATAGAGCAGTTGGATCGTGTGATGGCAGATTTTAAGAGGTAATAGGTCTGCATGAGTGATTCCGCTGTTATCTGCATGTCGCTTCGTTGAGTTTGACGGAATAGACAGGCCAAACACGACTCCTACGGTTTGTGGCATTTGTACATGTGCCGTTTATTTTTCTGTTTTTCGACTTTTTTGTCGCTTCACTCTTGTTTATGAAGGGCACTTCGTATTGTGTTATAAGGAGGAAATAGAGCCGTCATATCGAGCTCTAGAAGCATAAGTTGGATAAGATAGTGTAATGCAAGAAAAACATGAGAATTTCTCTGGACAAACGCTCGTATAACTTTCTCGAAGTAAAGCTGAGGCGTCTCCGAAGAAAAACGTAGTCAGAGCAAGCAGATATCTTCGCCACGCCAGAGTCGCTCGGGTCGAGCACATTATTTAACATGGTACTGCGTACCATTGATCCAGACAACCCACAGCGTGATATTCGTTCGTCCGCCTTATATAACTCACCATCCCAGGAAATGACGGAATTCTGTGACCAGTATGACTCGGTTTTACTTTCAATCTTGGACAAACATGCACCTCTGCGCACAAAAATCATCACTTTGCGACCTAATGCTCCTTGGTACAGCGAGGAAATCACAAAACTGAAATCAACCTGCCGCAAGCTTGAAAGGCGCTGGCGACGCTCCAAACTTGTATCAGACTATCGACCTTATGTTAATCAACGCACTGTTATTCAGAACATCATTTTCAAGTCAAAAATGGATTACTACTCTAATCTTATTTCGGAGGCTGGCAACGACAACAAAGCCCTATTTCGTTTAATTGACCGTCTCCTCCACAGGAAAGTAGAGAAAAGTTTTCCAACCAGCACATCGGCTGAAGATCTCGCTAATACATTTGTCACCTTTTTCGAAGATAAGGTAACTCGTATTAGAAGTATACCTACTCCTTCAGAAATTCCCGATTTCTTTTCCTCACTGGATATTTCCACCACTAATTGTGAGCTTAACAACTTCTCACCTACTTCAAATCTTGAACTATCGAAGATTGCTCGCTCTGTCGTGCAGAAATCATGCTGTCTGGATCCTTTACCTGCTACGTTACTTAAACAACATTTTGACCTGCTTTTACCATCTATTTGTAGAATTGTAAACTTGTCGCTGGTATCTGGTCTCCTACCTTCATCCCTTAAAACGCTGTCTTAACCCCTCTTCTCAAGAAACCGAACCTAGACCACGAAGTTCTTAGTAATTTTAGGCCTATCTCGAACCTCAAGGTTATCTCGAAAGTTATTGAGAAGGTTGTGGCAGTGCGTCTTCAAGCTTATCTTGACTCTTACCAACTCACAGAGCCGCTACAATCTGCCTATAAATCATTCCACAGCTGTGAAACCGCCCTTGTCCGTGTTCAAAATGACATTTTTCTTGCTATCGATAATCGCCACTGTGTCATGCTCCTGCTACTAGATCTCTCCGCTGCATTTGACACTGCTGACCATGAAATACTGCTCAAAAGATTGAATACGAAATTCTCAATATGTGGCACTGCACTTGACTGGTTCCGCTCCTACCTTACTAACCGCACGCAAGTCGTCTTAATCGATGGTAGGAAGTCACAGTCTCGTGAACTCAAGTGTGGACTACCTCAAGGCTCCGTCCTTGGACCGATCCTCTACCTACTCTACACTGCTCCACTTGCCGACATTTTACGTTTTCCATGACATGCAATTTCATTTCTACGCTGATGACACTCAGATGTACATTTCTTTTTCCGTTAACGATGATCTGGAATTAACCAGTAGCATTGTTAAAATCGAGAATTGCTTATCCGATCTTGATAAGTGGATGGCCTTAAATAAGCTGAAGCTAAACAAAGACAAAACTGAACTTCTTTACCTTTATTCAAAGCATAACCCTCAACAGTCTTTACCTCCACTTCATTTTGGTTCTGATATAATTCAGCCGTCTTCGTCTTCCAGAAATATCGGTGTCGTTTTCGATGGTACTATGTCAATGCTCCCTCATGTCAAATCTGTCTGTAAATCTGCCTTCTATCATCTTCGGAACATTTCCCGTATAAGGAAATTACTATCCACTAAAATCATTGAGACTCTAGTCCACGCCTTTGTAACCTCCAAGTTGGATCACTGTAATTCTCTTTTATACGGTGTCCCCAAATACGTTATTAAAAAGCTCCAATCAGTACAGAATGCAGCGGCTCGACTTGTTACAAGCTCTCGCAAATTCGACCACATCACCCCTATTTTGTTCGAACTGCACTGGCTTCCAATTTCTGAGCGAATTAAATTCAAAATAATTCTGCTCACCTATAAAGCTCTTCACCAGCAGTCTCCTATCTACATCCAAGACCTGATATATCGCTATTCAACTTCAAGAACGCTCCGGTCGTCCTCAACATTACGCCTGACTCCTGTCAACTTTCATCTTAAGTCTTATGGTTCTAGAGCTTTTGCTGTTTCTGCTCCTGAACTGTGGAACAAACTACCCGATGACATTCGTTCCTGTGACAATTTAAATCTTTTTAAACGTAAACTTAAGGCTCATCTTTTTAAAAATTATTTTAATATGTATGAATTCTCTTCTTATCCATGTCAAATGCATAGATCTTAGACATCCGTTTTTATGAATATTTAAATCTTTGTTAACGTAAACTTAGGACTTACTTTTAATATCATTTTAATATCTACGATTTTCTTTTTCTATTTTGTAAAGCGCTTAGAACAGGACTGGATAAGCGCTATATAAGTAGTTTTATTATTATTATTATTGCTCGTGTTCGAGTCTTCCTCTTCTGCCTTCTGGTCTGAGTCAGAACGAAGGAGGGTGTCTTCTTTAGGACTGGTGGGCGTCGCCGTCTGCGTTTCTGAAGCTTTAGTCAGTTGTATCAAAGTGTCGTTAAGACATCCATTGCACGATCTACCGGCTCTATTTTTTCTCTATTTTTTCTCTATTTTTCTATCTACCGGCTCTATTTTCTCCTTATAACACAATGCGAAGTGCCCTTCATAAGCAAGAGTAAAGCGACAAAAAGGTCGAAAGACCAAAAAATAAACGGCATATGTACAAATGCCTCGAACCATGGAAGTCGAATTTGGCCTGTCTATTTCATTCACCATCGACGCGGCGCGCGGCAGCAATTGAAAAATTAGGCTCTTCCCGAAATCAGTCGGTAGAATTCCGAAAACATCGCGCTTATGCGCCACAGTTTCCAGGCATAGCTTCTGCTCACGTTTCGAACCAGAGATATGACGAAAATGTTGCAAAGAATTTCTCAAAGCTGCTTCAAATTCGTCGTCAATGAACTGTGCATTGCACGCGGAAGCCATTGTTGACGTAATATATCAAACACGAGCGACAGTGTTTCATCAGGATATCCAAACACCGAGAAGAGAGTTGAAAATACGACGCGCAGCGGAGTATTTTTGACGCAGTTCGAGGTGTTTGGATAGCCGATGAAATACTGTCTCGAGTGTTTGATATATCTTCTCAATCGAAACAAAAACCAAAGAGTAAACGGAGGAGTAAAATCGTCAAAATCTATGCTAATTAAGACCGGGTATCCAAACCTCCTTCACGCTTGTGATTTTCTTTGTTTTAACGTGATGAATTATTAATGAGTTTGAGAAGGTCTCGGCAAGAATTATGCTAATTTACAAAGCAGTTGTCTATGGTTGCCGGATTGTTGCAGTTTTTTAACAACATACAATTTATATTCAGTAATTCATATTTTTGTTCAGCAATCGTCATTATATATTCAGTGTTTCATATTCTTGTTCAGAAAAACTTATTTTATATTCAATGATTTTTATCTTATTCAATAAATGATATTGAATGTATTTAACACCGTTTTTGTTCAATGAAATTGCCAATTTTTGTGCACGCTGTCAAAATTCTATTCAACTCGTGCGATTTTTATTCAATAATTTCCGCTGTCCTATTGGTCAGCGGATTAACAAAGTGACGAAGTTTCTCACTGCCAACGTTTTCTTTAAGACTGGCTTAAGCTCACGGACAGAGACTCTTTAATTTTAAAATGCATGTCTAATCGACCAGTTGCTAATATTTCAAAATGATCCCACTTAATTTTATGGTTGGTTAAGAAAACATGATCAGCAATTGCAGATTCGTGACAATTTGTAGTTAGGGCTTTAAAATGTTCTGTTTTTCTGTCACGTAATCGGCGTTTTGTTTTCCTTATGTAAAAATCATTGCAATCCCAGCAGTTTGCTCTATACACTACTTTTGACCTGAAGGAAGGAGCTAGTTTATCTTTGTAAGGGAAAAAAGACTTGACGTTGAAAATACCATAGAATTTGTTTATACAAGACCTCAGCTGTTTTGTGAGGTGTTTGCTGTGATGACCTAAGAAAGGCAGAACGATAAGAACTTCTTTTTTCTTAACTGTTTGTACAGGATCTTTTGGCTTATTTAATTGTTACTTTATGGCTACCCCATGGGAACTGTTAAATATCATATGAATGATGTCATTGAGAAACATCTAAGGCCTTTCCCGAGGCCTGGAGGGTGGCAGGATGACGGTGAAGTGTGTATATTGGAAGTTTCTGTGGGTTTGAAGTGCGTGCGCTTATCGAGAATAGATTCTTTCTTAAATCTTTCGCTCTTATATACCCATGTATCCAGGAAAGTTATTTCTGTATCTGAAATTTCAGCCGTAAATTTTATGGGCGGATGATAGCTATTTGCTAGCTCTATAAACGAGTTTTTTTTTCCTCTTTGTTCATGTTCCATAGAGAAAAGCCGGACATCATCGATATATCTTTTCCAAGTGAGTGGCTTAAAGTGGCTGCGTTTAATGATTTCTGTTTCAACCGCGGCCATGAAAATGTTGGCAAAAGAGACTGCCATTTTTGTTCCCATTGCGGTACCATGTGTTTGAAGATAATTTTTGCCGTTAAAATGGAAAGAGTTTCCTTTAAGATAAGCCTACGCATATCTCTTTGCATGCTGGTGTACATACTTGCTTCTTGGACACTTCAAGAAAAGAAAAATCATCTGGCAATATACCAGGAATTCGTGTGGCCAATACTTCAGTTATCTTTGATCTTATTGCATATTCCTTATAATTGGTCGATCAACAGTTCCAAGAAATAGAATATCATCCTTGTAACACCTTCCCAGTCGTTTGGATTGCGTTGCGCATCCCGTCATTCCCTAGTTCCATACGGGTCCTTGTTTGTTGAAGGCTCCTCGTGCACGAGAGAAAAAAGCGTTTCGCAACGTCAGTGAGTTTTGTAGTTTCGCTACCGGTTTATTGAAGCCACTCTTTAGTACGTTCCATTACAGTCTTTGACAGTCCTAACCCGGACAGTTTGGTGAGCATCATCCTGTAATACTTAACTTTCACCGTAAAGTTGTAATCGATCTCGACATCGTGGTTGCAAATAAACGGGTTAGACTGTTTGACGTATGGTTCGTACGATTAGTTTCACGCGGCCCTTTCCACAAGGAAAATCGGTCGCTACAATCCTTTCCTAAATTAAAGTCTGGAACAACTTCAGGGTTGTTTCCCTTTCATCAACAAATTCTTCAATAGCCATAAAGTCAACAACTTTAACCTATAGGGTCTTAAGTTCTTGTGTTTCTCTGACTTCTTAGTGTAATGGTGACCTATTCATCTACACTTTGGCTCTTGAGCTACTAATGCTTCCAAGAAGCTACTGACACTTCCAATATTTGATCGCAGAAGGTCCCTAACTCGACTGATCGCCCCAATTACAAGTGATCGTCCAGGTAAAGAATTTGATGTAACACCAGGAAGTCTTAAATCTGTGGTTAAAGCAATATCTTTTCAGAAAAGAAAAATGCCATTCTCAATAGGCCATTTTACAGTTGTGTGCTTAGTTACCTGGCCATGAATGCAAGCGAGGCTGGAGGTGACCTTGCTTTGATACAGACCTCTCTGCTTTTCTCATGTAAATGCCAACTAGTTAGCATGAGAACAACTTGATTTGCACAATAAAAGTAGTGAGGTCTGTATCAAAACAAGGTCAACTCCAGCCTCGCTGCCATTCAGAGGCCAGGTCACTAAGCCGACAACTGTAAAGTGGTCTATCAGGGGGACGTACGCTATTAAAATACAAATGGAAGCTGCTCTCCCTTTATACACCAGATACTATGAAATGAAAAAGAAGTGCTGGAAGACTTACCTTCGCTTCTAAATGAAGCGATACCTCTCTGAATCCCTCTTTGAGAAGCCTCTTCCACGTTCTTTGCAGTATAAAACATCGGCTCAGTATGGTCCGCCATTTTGGTACAGCAGAAGGTCATTTAATATTAGTTTACTTATTAATTATCGTTTTTCTTATGATTGTATTTCGTTGTGTGTGGCAAAAAAATTAAATAAATAAAATAAATAAATAAAAATATAAATGTGATTTCAAAAGGGTGCGAAATTTATCCGCTGACCAATAGGACAGTGGAAATTACTGAATAAAAATCGGACGAGTTGAATGAAATTTTGACGGCGCGCACAAAAATTGGTAATTTTATTGAACAAAAACAGTGTTAAATATATTATTATTTACTGAATAAGATAAAAATTATTGCACATAAGATAAATTTTACTGAACAAAAATATGAAACTCTGAATATATATATATATATATATATATATATATAATGACGAATCACTGAATTAAAAATGAGTTTATTAAACAAAAATATGAAACATTGAATATAAAATGACGATTACTGAACAAAAATATGAATGACTGAATATAAATCGGATGTTGTTAAATATTGCAACAATCCGGAAACCATAGTTGTCAAGATCTGTCAATTATTTATCTCAGAGCTGTCAACAGTCATCGATTCAACCAATCAGATCTTGATACCAGGAGCTGGTATCATGGAACGGTGGCATCAATGGAATGTCTACAGCAGGGCGCTTATACGTAGGGCGGTGAAACGAGCGGGTCCGAGTAAAAAGGTGTGATGTAGTAGTCTGGGGTCTACTAAACCACTTACTTACACTCGAACTTAGATTTCTAAAGAAATTACACGAAGTTCCCTTCGATGTGAATCAGCAACTTTTTTGCTGCATTTTTTGTTTTTAGGCAATTGAAAAAGGTGAGTTTTCAGGGATGAAAACAAGAATTTAAATTTCGCGCTGTGAACGAGTAAAGATCTTCTCGCACAAGCTGTACGCCGTAAGCTTTTGAGGGTTGTCCAATACTCCGACAAATTCAGTTAGCACTATATATTGTATTATATCTGCGTAACAACAGATTAACAATAGATTAACAATACAATACAGTTGAGAACGACGCAAAACAATAGAATACAATACAATGCTATGCATAAATTTGTCAGAGTATTGGACAAGTATGAAGCTTTTGACTTATGAATAAAGTTTATGGAAGAAAGCTCTTCTCTCTGGTTTCGAGTTAATTTAATTTGTGAGTTTCTCAGAACAATGCTTAATCATAACCATTTTCTTCTTTTGAGTTTGCAGAAGTTTTAATTCTGAAAGGAGAATCTGACGTGTACAAGTAGCATAGTGGAGCGCGTGCACTTTCATGTCTGAGTCGGTGTCAAAAATGTTGACAAAATAATTTTCCCCAACTTTTGTGCTGAGATGCTACAACAGTTTTCGCCAACGCTATAAGGCAGGCTACTAACATCATGTGTGTTTCTTCGACAAATTGAAATTTTATACCGGGAAAATAAATTAGACAAGGGGTTTCAGCGCCGTAGCTAGTAACAGGCAAACCGAGGCACTTGCCTCGGTAATTTGTTTTTCGTTTTTATTGTTTATAGTCGTCATAAACACCCTAAATACCTAGGAGGAGAATTAAGCCACGGACACTGCCTCAGTCAAAATTCTTTCATGGATATTGCCTCAGTCTTCACTCTTTTCTGGCTACGGCCCTGGGTTTAGAGATTATAATACTCAAACAACAAAGTTAAATTCGTTATTCGGTTGAACTGTTGGCCAAAGAAAGCGGTATCGCAACTTTGCTGATTATCTCTGCTGTCTTCCCATATTTCCAGCTAAACTTTTGATATGACATAAATCGGTCTTAAATGCATTTAAAGCTAGAGTTTGTTTGATTAAGTGAAAGCCCGCGTAATTGAAGTTCAATTTGTCATGTTTATAGCTACAAAACACGCATCGGCAAGCCCTCTTTTTCATCGATAACCAGCGATTTATTGTATTTTTCTCACAAAAACAAAACTAAGCAGTATCTACAGATGAACGTTTTTGTGCTTTGATGAAACATCACGTGTTGCTTGCAATTCAGGCGAAACTCGAACTCGCAAACTATTATTACATTTCGGTCGCGATAGACTCTCGGGCAAAATCCTGGCGAACGTGTGAGTAGGGAAACTTTGAAGTTCTGAAACGCTGCTATATCAAAATATATCAAGCTGATTTTTTACTATGTTATGACAAAGCTATCGATCTTTAACATATATAAAATTTGGACTGGAGTAATGTGGAGTACTCTTAAAATAAGCAGCGGAGCACAACTTGGTCATGATAAGTGAGACACCTGCATTCGACACTGTCTCATTTCACTGAAATTTGAGTAGCTTACGACGAAAATACTTAAGTGATGTTCCAACGGACAAAATAGTATTGAGTTCTGGGCCTTAAATATCAAAGAGGTCACTGGTGGCTTTAAAATATAGAAAGAAAAAATCATTTCCGGTTTGTCGAGAGGAGATTTTTGGCAGCCATTAATTGCACCGGAAGCGCGGAAGGAGCGCTCGTGCCAGTCCTTCTCCGCATCACACATTGGCCCAAGAGCGGACTGCCCGTATCACCGCCCGGCTTATTTCCGCCCTGGTCTACAGGCTCCCCTGCCCACTCCCTACTCAACAGACCAAGACTACACTCGGCTATCTCGCCCTAACTGTTCGCAGGCTAACAAAAGTCGCGGCGAACAATTCACATATTCGACAAGCATAAACATGGTAAATGGAACAATTGCTTTTTTTGTCTTGTATTAAAAACGCCCCCCAAATCCCACGCGAACGCTTACCGTATTTATAGAGCATGATCAATCAATCTAGTTACCAGAACCTTCGTTACCTTGGTTTTGAATAAAACACTTAAGTATAAATTTACCGTAGTCTATTGTGAATCCGTGAATTTGATTGCCTATATTACCGTTTTCTATCTCCTGATAGTCAACAGTTACACATCAGTGCACAACGCGCATCACGTTTGAACCTGATGTAACATAATAATAGTTTTTTTCTACGCGTTACTTGACATTTTTTAATTTTTATGTAATGAGACTACGGTAAATTTATACTAAAATAATTAGACTACTCACTCTCGTTTTCTACGAGCGACAGTCAACGCGGCTGCGTCTCGTTGACTATCTGCTCGTAGAAAACTCGGGCTCGTAGTCTATATAATTGTTAAATATCGCTTACTTTGCTGCAACATCTCCGACCACTTTTAGGGCTGTAAATACCTGTAACAACTGATTAGGGCGGCGATTACTTAGTTAAAGAGACTGTTTACAACCCTTTATAATATAGATAGCACCAGGAACCCAGCACTCTGGAAAAAATAAGGAGCAATTTTGAGGGGATTGGGGCAAAAAATGAATGAATCGTCTCCTCCCCACCCCGTCCCCCTTCTCCTCCTTTTTTATTCTCACTCCTCCCCACTTCTCCCCATTTTTATTGCTCACCCCAGGCACACTCGTTTGCTTCCTTGCTTGCTTGATTTCCCCGTCAGGAAAATTAATAGGAAACGACGGCTACGCAGGCTATAGAAAAACCAGCGTAATAAACTCTTTTCGTTAGGCGACGGGATAGTCACGAATCAACAATGAAAGGATCTGGGATCGAGGAAAAGCTCGGAAATCCAGGAACATTTCTCTGCATTATACTTACTTCGTTTAGGTATCTGATGAGCTTGTCCAAATTTTTGTACCACGTGTTGGCATTCTCATACTGGAAATCCTCACCCATTGTCAACATAATGTGGTTTGTTTTATACTGCGCCGCTTGTTTACATGTCACGTTCACAAATCTTTCCACAGTTTCTTTGACGTTGAGATCAAAGAGCCTGGGATCGTCTTGTACTGGGGTATCGTTGCATGATTGGTCGTAACAAAATCCACGCGGAGGGGCATAACCGTTATAGAGCACCCCAGAAAAAATATCAGAATCTTGTCCAAGATTTCTGCTGCCTCTCCAGACCAACTCCATTCTCTGTTGCTCGAGGCGAAGCTTTTTATCTGCATAATCGATTCTTCCCAGGAAGAAAGCATCGAATGACATCTGAGCAAAGAGTGATGCTTGTTCGGACGAGTGGCCAAATGGATCGATGTGCCAGGCTATGCGAGGTCTTGCATCTGGTCCAAATTTCTCCTGTACGAAATTCAGTCCATAAGTCATTTGATCAATGATTGCATTGTAATGTGTTGCCGCCTCGTCGTTCATACACCATCCAGCGTTTATAAACTCCAACCTTTTCTCTTGAACCAGTTTCCTCACTTCCGTTTGCATGTGGTGGTCTTGCTCATTCCACCAGCGCTCGAAGAATGCAATTTCCACGTAAATAAATCGCTTTGTCTTGTTTGCACGCAACTGAGGGATAACAGAGTCCAAAATGTACTGCACTCCAGCGTGCTGAATGGAATTCTTTGCGCCATAAAAATACTCGTCGACAGTGTTCAACCAGCCAACGTCATTATGAGTGTGGGGAACGAGATGAACTTGTAATTTATCTTCTTCCGATCTTGTTGAAGCCTTGAAGTTGCATTCAAAGCCTGAACCAAGCCAAATCAAGGTTGAAAAGAAAATCAAAGTAGACATCGCTATGATCATGACCAAGAGAACACGTGATGTCTTGCTGCAACTGAATATGTCCTTGTCACGAGATCCCAAAAATATTGACACATTACTGGTCGAGCTCAGCAGTCACGCAAGAAGGAGTAAATAAACGTCTTCACTGTTTGTTGTTCCTCATGGGTAACATTTTTAACGCAGCTACTCTTATACGACGTAACAGGAGTCAAATGCTGTCAATGTACGTTTATTGTTTGTCTTGGTTTGCTGTTGTTGTTGTTGTTGGTCCGTTTTAGAGTAACCTGCGATCAGGCATTTTTTTTTTGAGATTATTTTTTTGAGAGGGAGAAGGAAAAAATACAGGGAAGGAGGTATAATCTCAGGCTAGTTTTAGAGGTGCTACAATCATCACTGTAGGTGATGATTGGTAATTACCAGAGGAGCACGCCCCTTATCTACTCGTCTTTTAGCTGTCCCAGTGTATCAGCTTTCAGATCGTTTCAAAGTTCAGCCACTTTCGATTACTCATCGCCTTACTACGGGCGTCCCAGACGCTGAATACGATAAACGGCTCCAATAGTAACTATAAATACGTGACATTAGTCTGTTGACGATTGCGTTACTATTTGAGCCTTTTACATAAGACAATGTATGAGATTGCTTTGACAATTGCTCTGAATGACACGTGTGCAATTACACTTAAATAAAAAAACGGCTTACCTCATGTTTGCATTGCGTTATTTTGATGCCTCTGGGTTCCTGGATGAGGGCCTAGGGTAAGCCATTTTTTACTCAATTTAAACACCAGTAAATCAATGCATTTGCCGCTCTTCCTTAAATTTTACACGTGAACCTTACCCAAAATATTTAGTTCTAAGAAAATTCTATCAACCAATCAAAATGCAGAATTAACCGCAGGAATTCATAAATTAGTATTTATGTCTGGATTTATGAAAATGGTGCTAAAGAATTGAAATCGCGCGCCAAGCGGGCGTTTTTTTCTCGCCAGAAACGATATAACAATTAAAAGGAAAGCCAGCCATTTTTCTCCTTTTCCGCCCGTTTATCTTCCTTTTCTTGCCGTCCTTTCCTTTTTTTGGCCTTGTTAACCTGGCTTTTAAGTGGCCTAAAAGAGTGGTGAAAACAAGGTGAAATCAAATTCTTTAGCACTATTTATATTTTCATGAATATTTATGATGGGCACGTGACAAGCCGATGTCATGGCCTTTTCCCACTCCGCCCCAAAGCCAGGGAAAAGGGCTCTGGGAACGAGGTTGCAATAATGTTACAGCGCATAGACTCTTTGCATAAATGGCGCCTAAATTTGAATAACAATACTTGGTACATCCTAAGCCTCACATTCATGTTTCAAGCCAAAGGAATTTTTACATGAACGTGAGGCTAAGGATGTACCAAGTGTTGTTATTCAAATTTAGGCGCCATTTATGCAAAGGGTCTATTCTTATCCAATTTTCGCTCCAATATCTGTAAAGTGGTCGCTTACGAGAGATGAAAACTGATTTCAAACTATATAAAAATCTCAATTCTCTAATCCAGAACGTGAATTTTGAATTGCTGGTTTTCAGTGTCACGCCATTCAAAAAAGAACAAAATCAAAAATCAAAACCGTTCAATAGATTAAGCCCAGAATCTGGAAATAGAAAAAAGGAAGATATGCAAAGATTCTCGTCAAGATTCAGGCCACAGCAATTTTTCTTATGAAGATATACGGAGAAACGTTTTCCCCAAATTTATAGACCATGCAGACCATGCAGAACCAGCAGAAAAATTCCTCACTGAGTTTTGCTACAAAACCGTGAATTTATCTCTCGAAGAACTCAAAAAGGTAACAATAATATTTTATTCTAATACAAGAACTGTTCAGATAGCCAAATTCCCCGAAATAAGTCACCTTTTAAACCACCATCACAGCTCTCTCGCCCGTCATGTAAATGCCACGTCACGCAAATGCTTAGAAATTCAAGCGTAGTCTACTACTAAACCAAGACCCCATTCGGAGTGAAAATTTGTATGAATATTAGTTTTTAGCTGCTCTTATACATCATGAAAGTAAAATCTCAGGAAGATCAATAGTTCTGAAGATTTGAATTTTAGTGACGTCATGTAAAGACCAGCAATTGATCCCGGGGGTACTCCCTTATATGGGCTATATAGGTATGTGCGGCCCCAAAGGGTATGGCTTTTCAGCCGTTTTGGGAATAAATAGGGTACCGATTTAGCTGAGTTTGGTCATAAATAGGGTGTGGTTTTTTTTCTCTAGCCTTGATATGGGTATGTTTTTAAGGCGAGAAGGCACTTTTTCGTAATTATAGAAAAGACAATCAATAAAAGCCTTTCACAAATTATGTTTACGGTAATTCAATATTGGTCTGAACTAGGGATCCAATAATAACGGAGGTCTGAAACAGGATTTTGATGTAAGGTTTAGGTCATAAATAGGGTTTTGAATTTTTAGTCAGGTCATAAATAGGGTACGGAATATCGCAGATTTTAGTCATAAATAGGGTGTGGGTTTTGGGAAGCAGGCCGCACACCCCCCACCCAATTTTTCGGGAAGTACCCCCCGGGCAAGTGATTAAGTTAACTTCCTGGTTTCAAGTTAATAGGCTCTCAATTAATATTAAGAAAACTAAATATATGTTATTCAAGCCAAGACAAAAGAGGCAAAAGCTTGATCATTTAACTGTAAAACTTTGTGATCATACTTTAGCTCGGGAAAGTGAAACCGTTTTTCTTGGAGTGATTTTGGACGAGCATCTCTCATGGAAATCGCACATTGCTTATCTAGCTTCTAAAGTTTCCAGGTCCTTGGGTGTTATCTCTAAGTCAAGCTTTTTCCTCTATAAATCTGCCTTACGCACATTTTATTTCTCCCTTGTCCTTCCGTATTTGCGATATTGCATAAGT
>CM042752.1:5022846-5046329 GCA_022496165.2 Catalaphyllia jardinei
GGAAGATATGAACTCAATAAATTGACCTCGCTCCCAATGTGTGGCTTCATAGCTCAGTTGGTAAAGCATCGCACCGGTATCGCGGAGGTCATGGGTTCGAATCCCGTTGAAGCCCTGATTTTTTTCAGGCTTCTTCTTTCCAATTGCTTAAATTGGAAAATTAACTGCGATGATCATTCTTCACTTGCATCGATTGTTAGTGTTTGATAAAATTAAGACAATTTAGTATTGGCTTTTGTGCGTGACAGGAACTGCGTATGCATCGACTATTTAACCACTGTTTGAGCGGTGCCTCCTGTCCTGCTGAAAAATTCTCGAGTTGAATGACCAGACAAGAAAAGAAAACAGAATGCAAAATAAAACTAAATGAAATGAAAGAAAAAGAAACGAATCGAACCGAAACAAATATATATATATATAGATATATAAAAAATAGCTGATAAATCGGAACAGTGTGATGAGATGGAATCTTTGATTTAGCATTTTCACATGATTAGACGTGAAAATTCCATCCGGAAACGGAAGAAGACGTTTACAAACCTGTACGAGACCATCCGCGGTTTATATGGGCCTTGTTTTTCCCGCCCAAAATAGGCCATCTGCGGTGAAACCGAACTATCCAGTTATTTCCGAGGCCTGTTTATAAATCGACGAGGGAAAAAAGGAAAAAAACATCGGATGATGATTCAATACGGTGTTTTAATTTTAGTTAAGTACATACGTTAACGAAATACCTTTTCCGAAGCTTCAATTATTAGAGACTATGAAGCCTTCTCAACTTGACACGCCCCTCAGACTAAATTCAAGTGTCCATAAGGGACAGAGGAAGGGACTATGTTTGCGACTTAAAAATCAGGTCGTTAGCTGTACCATCTGTAGAAAGGTCCTTATTTCAGATTTTCGCTGTTGTTTATCGTGATGTGCATTGCGGCTTGTTTTCAAAGTAAGCCACAGACAAGGGCCTCTTATAATGCCCACTCATAAATAAACAGTTTGGAATGATATTGACACCTCTTCAGTGCAAGGATGAAGTCAGTGGACCACGCCTTGCTGGCTGGGTTCTGCTACTTTCCAGGAGTTTGTTTGCAATTCCCTCGATCGGGATTGTATACTAAACATTAAGCAGAAACAGCAAACTAAATCTTACAGGCAAGGGGAAGCCAAAGAAAATGAGAAGTAATCTAAAAAACAAACTAGTCAAATGAGTCACGTTTGTACACAACTCTTACGATAAATAAAACTTTTATTATTTTAGGTTGCAACACTCGTCATCTGTTTTTCCCACTAGGTGTGCCTTGTCAGAGGCCATAATGGCCACCTAGCGCTGTCGAACGAAAACCTTCCGCCCATATTTCCGAGGTATATGAGAGAGCATTGATGTGGATACTGTATACACTGTACTCCGCAGGGAGATCGTGATTACAACATAAGTGAAGATCAAGAGACAAGTAGTCGAAAAAGGTCTCCCACTCCGGCAAAGAATTCCTTTAAACGTCTCAAATGTGGTTACAGATGAACTTTTCCGAGTTGTTCATTACTTTATATGCACTTACTGATTTATCTCCCCGAATGGAAAAGAAAGTTCTGGTGTGCTATGTCCGTTCAATAATTCAGTCAGGAATGGATCAACCCTCGGTTTGCGACTTGCAAGCTTTTTAGGTGGTCATTTAAGATTCCCAGAGCCAATAGATTGAAGAAATGCGTGGTAAGTGATGCTCCTGTAAAGAATATATACTGTTATCTCATTTTTGTATTGAGCGATATTCACACAAAGACACGAATACCAAGAATTTTTAAACACTGAATGAGGCCAAGTTTTCCATGAGCGAATATAATATAACAGAAAGCGTAGGCGATTAACGTAATTGTTTCAACACACATTCTGAAGGCTATCATTCCATTCCGTAGAAAAATTTAAAACACCTGCCGTCTGATTAAAAGTGATTATAGCCAAGGTAAATTCGTGTCTTAATTAAATATAAAATCCTTGCATATTATAGGGTTTTGAATTGAAAGAGTCCTTTGGCACATGTTCTAACTTTCTTGACGTATCTCGAAAAAATTGTGGGCAAAAAAAGTGTAGAATTATTGAAAATACATAATTTGAGAGATACCCACGCTCTTTTTTTTTCTGGCTTGTTACAGGGCTTTTATCTGGGGCATCATATTGGAAATTTGCTGAAGTGGCGCAGTCTTGTAAACCTACTGAAGTCTACATGCACTCGATAACGCAAATTAAAGTTGAGTGAAAATAAATTGATCTAACACCTTCAAGTTTTCCAGATTTAATAGCTTTTCTCGTCGAAGATTGTTTTGAGGCTGACAATTTTGAATTAATTACCAAGTTCTTTCGTAAAACGAGAAAATGTAAATAGAACCCATAGAAAGTTGACTTTCTCCGTATTTCGTGGGACATGTGCTTCGAAATTCTCCACGATCTCTTTAACTGCATAAATTTTATTTTGTCAAGGCAGAGTAGCGAGCTTTAAACTCACAACAACAATGTTTCTATTTTCCATAATCCACAACATGTGTGTGGTATTTAAAAATTAGTCCAATATAACTAGGTCGGATAACGATTAGTTCACTATTATTCAAACACGCACCGTTAGCGTGGATCTAATAACAGGTACATATAGAAGTTCACGTACCCTCTACTATCCTTTTATAACTACTTGGAATATTCTCGTCTTCATCCCGCAGTTTCATAGGGAAATAATTTGCAACGTGTTATCAGGCCCGGTGATTTGCATTCTTGTTTTGGAGAAACCTCGCGCAGAGAAATCGCATGTTTATCGCGAAAACGGCGTTTTTAAAAAGCTCAGTTTTCAAAATGTGTTTCGTCCATACTTGGACGCAAAGTCAGCGATTTCAAATTTCTCCGGTTTGAAGAGCGTTCTCGAAAAGTTCCGTTTTCATGACGGATTTGTGTGGACGAAAGACCCAAGTGTGGTTTATCAGGCGTTGAAAACTTCACCTAAATGTTTTAAGAACACTTTGATGTAGTCTTTCGTAAAATGAACAGCAGTAGCTTCAACACAAAATATACATAGTCCTCAACAGTGAAAGAACATTCCCCCTAACCTCTCCTCTATAAACCCACACCGTCCTGTGAGCTCACTTGAGCCACGTGGCTGCCGCCGGAAGTCAATCCGTGTACTTCCGTTCGTATTTCTAACGTTTTTGTGTCAATCAAGTCATGTGTTATTCACGACTGGGAAATATAAGTTGACTTCCTCTGCCTGATTGCTATTTTAAATGGTACTCTTTGCATGACTTCAACTTTCAGCGGGAAAACAACCAAAGCTTACTCTAGATTCTTCAAAGCCATTTTGCAAAGAATTTTTGAAAAAGTTTATTTTTTCCGTTGATGTCATAACTTTGCTTGTTTTTGCAAACAGTCGGACAATGCTGCAAGATACTAAAATGTAATTTAACTGGCTTTTTTGAACAGAAAGAGATATATTGCCTCTTCCGGAAGCAAATAACCAAAAGTTATTCTTTCAACAGAACGTAAACTGCTATATTTAGATTCTGTTCCATCTTACGAATATACATGTAAATTGCCATTGTCACAAGTCGCGTACGTACAGGAAATCTATCACAATTGATGCGTTCAACAAATCTACAAAATAGAAAACGTCCTGCAAACTGCAAATTTCGATATCAGATTTCTAAAGACAACTTACCCAACCCCGCCTTTTGTCAAAAGTTAACTTGTTACATGCAAGCTAAGGTCGATACACTGACTTATTTTGGAAACATTTTTTCAATGCACGCATGACAAAGCCATTTCAGCCGATGCACAATTTACACGATTGAGTGAGCTTGGTTAACATTAAGTTCGGAAATTGATTCATTAAATATCTCTTGCTTCAGACCAGGGCTTGGTTTAAACAGTTGCCTCCCACCTCACATACTTTAAGAATTAGGGCATCACGCTAAAATGGCCTGCCACTTTTGTATCTATTCTAGCCCACATTCACCTATAAAAAGGCTTGCAGCTGCAGACATCTGGACAAGCAAGCAAGCAAACAAGCAACCAGTTAAAGAAGAAAAAATTCTAAATAGAACTTTTCAGACTATTTTCTTCTACAATGCTCAGGATAACTATGGTAAGTTTTTTTTGTGCGTTCAGAATTACTACAGAGGTCTACAGAATTAACGCCGAATTTAAGCTTCTACACTTTCACTGCAGTGTGTTTTTTGGAATGGCTACCTAAAGTCACTCCACCTGTTGGAACACAAAACTTCAGTCTTAAATAGTTTGGCAGCAAAGTTCCTTATTTGCCTATGTAACATGGCCAATTTGGAACACAACACTTCAGTCTTAAATAGTTTGGCAGCAAAGTTCCTTATTTGCCTATGTAACATGACCAATTCATTATTATTTCTCGACTTAGTACAATCATATTTCTTTGGTTTGTCAACTGGTACCTCGCACAGAGAGAAACAAGATTCATGTTGTCTTTGCTTAGAATCTAGACAAAGTTAGAAAATCGTAATTGATTGCAGCCGTAACGTTTTTAAATTGAGTTTCTTACAAAGTCCACAAATAGTAAAGACACTGAACTTATTGCTTTGCACTACTGTCCAAAAGGTTAGTAGTGTTAGTAGTCAACAAGTCCATATACAGTGATAGGATGATTCTTAGCTATGGGTAACAGCTGAAGTCAGTTTACTCTGACGAAGGTGAACATCCTCGTATATCTAGGAGAGAAAAAAATCCTCAACGGTTAGATTTAAAAACAGTTAAACTTATTCTTCAAGCTTTCATTGTTTGCTTGTTTTTTAGTTAATTGTTTCTTACTTCCTTTTTTTTAATTTCTCGCTTCCTTCCGCCCTCTCTCCATTTTACCCACATGCGTTAACACTCATTAACTTTCCAATCATTTTTTTTACTTTCTACAGAATGCAGTTCTTCTAGCAATTTTTAATTTAGGCGTGTGTCAGGCGGGGGTTCTTAAATCGACAAGACACTCAACAACATCAATTGATCCTGTTGTGGCCTGGAGACTAGCCGATGTCTTCTCAACACGACCGCGTCGTTCTCTATTCACGGTCAATCCAAAGATAAGCATTATCGCGGCCGGCGAACCTTCCTTTCAAATGGCCGTTCGTCTGTTTGGCAAGACACAGACGTTTCTTCAAATCGCTGCTGATGGAACAGTTAACGGAACTTCGCGCTGTGCAAGTAAATACGGTAAGAGATGAACTCGTTTTCTGCAGTGTTTTTAGATCGCAATGTAATTTTCAACTGTTTACTCTTTACACTTAAGTATATCGTGGACAGTGAAGGTTCTCGTTACAATAAAAACGACATTTTGTTTGCCATAAACCACATACCCATTACTTCTTGACCCGAGCATCAAACTGTTTGGAAAATATCTTTCATCACCGAGTTTTCTTTTCATTTCAGCCAATCTTGAACTGCAGTCAATGGGAGGAGGTCTCCAGCGTATTAAAGGAATTCATACTGGTCTTTATGTTGCGATGAACAGCGAAGGCAATCTATATTCATCGGTAAGAAACACTTTGTCATAGGTAACATTCTGAGATGTAAGTAAAGATATCAAAGGTGATACATTTGAACTGCGGAGAAGACATGAGGACATGATTGACCATCGCAGTTTCAGACACAGTTAAGCAGCTGTGAAATTAATAAAAGCCTGAAAATATAAATAAAATTATTACACGACTCAGGCACTCAGAGGGCCAATAACTAACCAATCAAAATGCTCTATTGCCGGTCCAATATTCTCTAAGTATTGGACCGGGCATTGTCCCGAATGATCCCGCACTTGTGAACCTTCAAAGCTTTCTTCATGCAGTCGTATAATAAATCTCTTATTAACCAAGCTTGCTCGAGACCGTACTGGGAGAATATCGGCTCTCGGTCTTTTTTGAACGGACCTCGCTGCGCTCTGTCCGTACTGTCAAGACCTCGTGCCGATATTTTCCCAGTATGGCCCTCGCGCTTGGTTAATAAGATATATATATTCAAGCTTAAATGGGATTCGAACCCGGGACTTCTGCGATTACCTCCCCAGTTGCTTGAGCTGTGTAAACAGGTAAATAACTTCGATGGTCAGTAAGTCTTCAATTTGAGGTGCGCTATTGAACAGTGATTCAACAGTTCAAATCGATTGTTTGACATGCCTCAGATAAAATACATTCACGGACTTTTTTCTTGTGTGTGTGAGATGGGGTGGGGGGGGGGGGGGGTGTCTAACTGGAGATGAAATATTTCTAGTTTTTATTCATCGCTTTCTTCTTTAATTTTCACAGAACTCAACCAATGACGAAACCGTTTTCAAACAGACAATGCAAAGCACTTCATTCCACATTTTTGCATCGGCGAAATTCTACAGAACGACTCTATATGACACGTTTATATCACTTGGACGAAACGGCAGAGCCCGAAACGGAAAATATACCACAAGCGCTCAAAATAAAGTGAAGTTCCTGATCCTCACAGCTGACAGCTGTTAGGAAGCACCCATGAAAACTCTTTTGTTGTCAAGCAACGCAATATAATGTGATTTTTTTAATCGCACTATGAACACTATATGTTCATTATTTTATTACCATTAAATGGAAAGCAAAACTTCATGTAGTTATATTTAAGAGCGTTTTGTAATAACGCATAGTAGTATTACGTATTTAAAAGAAATATTTATGCATAAAGATGCTTGCAAAATTCATATAGTCTTTTTTGTCTTCAAAATATGTCAATTAATAAGTTTTCTGCAAAGAGCTAGAACATTTTGAAGGCTTAGTTGATACTGCCATTTGTAAAATGGCTATTGTTTTACTTTACATCTAAAGTATCAATTTTGTTTCCTTTATTATTAAGGATGTGCTAATGCAATCGATGTATATCAGTGTTATTATTAGTATTATTTAAAATACTGGACTGGAGTATCAGTGTGTGTACAGATGTAATCTAAGTGCAAATATCAGCGTGTGTACATTTTGTAAAGTAATGCTTGAGTGCCAAGAATAAAAAGCTACTATTTAAATGGAGAAATTCCTTGAGTCGCATTGTCGTGGGTACTAGTGATTCATTGTGAGTATTCGGGGCTAATGCATTAGCAGGAGTCCATAATTAGGAGCCTGCAACTCACATAATAAGCTAATGCAATGGCACTTTGACAGACCAGTCAATTTTAAGATAGTTTTTCCCGCGAAATACGCCAGTTCCAGTCTACATGAGCACGCTTCAGTTAGGATAAAACAATGCGGTCTCACGTGAACATGTCGACATCATTTCGACATGCCACCATTAGTCCGTGTTTGTGAGTGCCATTGGCCACTGAGGTTCCTGTGGGGATCTGAATTCTAGATAAATTCAAACTTAAAATAGATCAGTCTATGAAAACGCCGTGTCAGGAATTTGGGGTAGTTGCAGGCTCCTAGTGATGGGCTCCTGGCATTAGTCAATTCCAGTTGCCCCCACCTCCCCAGGGAAACAGCTGGGGATTTGATGACGTCTTAAGGACGTTCACACCCATTGCTACTGCGCATCTCTAGTGTGCATGCTATTCATTAGGCACGCGCGCGCCACGTCATTTCAAGCGCGCGCACCGAGTCAAAACTCAACAAAATATAGAGCTGATGACCCTTGCGTTAACTTGGTGTGCAAATATTCTTGTTAGATGCTCGGTGACCCCCACTTTTTTCGGCAGATCACTTCCTTTTCTGATTCTTTCCATTATACTAAAAACAAAAAAAATCTGCACATGGGAAGTTTTAATTATTTGTCATATACTTTTCAAATAGGGTCGAATTGGTACGTGAATAGAGGTATGCGCGACTTAGAAGTTATATTTTTTAAGGCTAATTCTACCTGATTTAATGACATATGTAGCAAAGATCTATCAAATAGTCCTATATATGCTGTGTTAAACACACAAAACATAGATATGATTCTTCATCTTAAATATATTCCGATTGTAATGAATCCGGTCAGAATCGCCTTCAGTGTCCTGTAATCCTAGAAATGCTATGGTGCTACGCCTTATCTTAAAGACGAGTTCGGTGACCCAAAACGTTTTTAATCTAATCTTATCATTTTCTCCCTGCAGTCAAAGTTTTAGAAAAATCTGTATGTGGGAAGTTTTTAGGCGCGAACGTCCTGAAGTCTTGGGAATGGGGCATTTGATTTTATTATTGCCATTTGCCTCCCCCTGGGACATTTCCAGAAGATTTAACAGCCTTGTGGTTTTTGGTCCTTCTAGTCCACCCAAGGGAAATTACACCACTTATTATTCCCATCCAGGGAAATTTGCCTCAGGGGAACCTTTTTTTGAAAAAAATGCTAATGCCCCGGGGTTAGATTTTACAATGTTCCAACTGAAATCTGAGTTGAATTTCTGATAATTTGCCAAGTGAAACCTTTACTCTACTCAACTATCAGTGACGTTTTCTAATAAAGTTAACATGGCATGACTAACCCTTGTGCTGTTTTTCGGATAGAACAAATTGCCTTTAATAGTAACAACGTTCCCCCGGCCCAATCAGAGCCTTAATTAAGCGCCGCCTTGTCGACCAATCAGATGAAAGAAGAAAATTCGTTGCGACTTCAACAGCTGTTGCCATTGGTACCGGCCAACACAAGTATTTATCCCAAATCCTTACTGGCTTAAAACCAACACGATACAACGGGTCTCTTGATTGGTTTCTTATAAATTTAAATTTCACATTAGCTATTTTTGGATACTAGACGTTGGAAATAATTGAGACTTTTGTCTATTAGAGTACATCGAGTTTTTCAGTATCAACAGAGAAACATTTTCTACAGATAGTTTTTTTTTTCCTCTCCCTTGTCTTAGTTATCATTTCCGCTTTATCGCTCGTTTCTTTAAAACTCTAATAAATGTTTACATCGCCTATCCGCTGGAGTTCCGTGACTATATATTGTTATGCGAAGCCCCACGTGGTTAGCAAACATCGAACTGAACAAATGACCAGTTTATAATGATAACAAGGAACAGGAAGAAATGCTCTTTAACAAATAAAATTATTTGAGAAAGTGTGATTAAGGTCTCCAGCCTGGATTGCTGATTAAATTTCAATTACTCTTAACCATGCTGAGAGCTATTTTTGTTTTTTTTTTGTATTAGCCTTCAAAGTTTATAGATGCTAAATTAATCGGATCGGATGCAAAGTCAGAGCATCTCATGTGCAACGCGGTAAAAAAAGGAAACCCAAATAAAAATAAATGAAATAAACAAAATAAAATGCGCAACGCGGAAATGCTTTTGAAAAGCATAAACTTAGTTTCTGTCTACACAGCTTTTTGTTTGTTTCAGAGATTCCTTTTGGAACAATACAAATTCAACTTTAACACGAATGAATGAAGGAATTTTCTCATTATATGGTCTTTTGGCAAAAGCATTCAAAGATCTTCACGCTAGTGCGGCCTTACCATACTAATTTCAGTAAAAGCGATCAGAAATTAATTTGTTTTGGTTGGGGCAAATGTCAGGTAAAATTCACGAGCGGACTTCAGCCATTACGACCAGCCAATCGCTGCAGGCTTTGTTTGGGTGTTCCACTTCAATTAAGGAAAGCTTTGAGTCAAAACACATCAAGACACTTTAAAAAACAGCTCCAAACAATCAACACGTTTTAAATTCGTCATCTGTTGAGTTCTTCAGCTCCGAGGGTGGCAGCTTGACCACAACACAACAACAACAGTTACTGATCCTGTTGTTATTTTCAGGACGGCGCAGAAAAGTACTCCCACAAGCAATTCACCCCAAGTGGCTCTTCTCTAATTTGCCTTGCGGCCTAGAATCAGGCGGGTCGCATGTAAACTGCAGGAGCCGATATAAGTCGTAAATCAAAGGTGAGAAAATTTGCACTGACCTTTTTCGAGTAACTATATGTTTTGTTTTAGTTTCCAGCATAAAAAAGCAACGCTGTTGGTATGTAAAAATCTCACTTTCTTATGTACTCTTTGAACCATATTCAATTGGTATCGTAGTCAGTTTTTCATCAGCTCTATGGTTTGTTTACTATTCAAAAGTTAGAAAGAACTTTTGAAATGCGAAGAAGATTATTGATGTCTTGAAGAAAAGGGTTCAGTCTGATTTTAAAATACATTAGCTAGCCAAGGAAAAGTTTAACGTATTGATGCTTCTTTACTGTAACATAAACGGTGTATAAAACATGATCGTATTTGAGAAAAAAATGTATTTGCGAAATACGAAATGAACATAAATAAGCAACACTCGATTTTTGAAGATTTTATGATAATATGACTTTGTACGCATTTACTCAGCAACTATATATACTATTAACCTTTTGCACACTTCTTGAAAGCCGATTAACGACGAAATTGCATAGGAACGTCAATTCGAACTAGGTGCCATTTCGCTTTTAAGTCTCCTTTTCAGATGAAACCGTAGTGAAAAAATTAATTAAGCCTAGAATTTCATTCGGCTTTTGAATCATCTTAAAAACATTCAGACAGCAATTGATGACATGTTACAATTGGTCGGCGAGAAATGGAAGTTGTTGATCTTAACTATTTGAGTTGTTCTTATCTATTCAAATTCATAAAAAATCTAACAGCTGTTATATTGGACGCTGAGATTAAATTCCCCTTTAATGGAAAGACGTACCGCTCAATAAAAACTTTTGATAACACACAAAGTGAACAGAATAGCATAATCTGGCTCCATTGTGACACCGCAGAGCTTTGATGTCTAGCAGTCGATAGCAGGCGCCCTGCATATCAATGGAATATATCTTGCAAGCTTGAAAGACGGACGTTTGCCGGCACTTCAATAGCAAGCTACTTCCCCCCCCCCCCCCCAAAAAAAAGAAAGAAAATTAAACGCAAAAGTCCTTTCGACGATGAGATATTCTGAATAGATACCCATAAGAATTACTTCGTTATAAACCTCTGCTTTAGATGCGTCGCTTTTTTATCGTTAAAATACTTACCATGCTCATTTACAACTGCGGAACTTGTTTTATGTCAGTTACATGTCATTACGTTTAAAGAATTTTACCTCGCGGTATTGGCCCAGAATTTTCAGACAACATTTTTTCGAAGCATAAACCCAAACATTTTGGGAAAAAAGAAAACTTTCTTCCAAGAACAAGTGCACCAAAAATAAACCCATCAAAAGTGCCTTTTAAACAAAATTAACTTTTGCCTAGGGCATATAACAGGCTTTTCCCGTATCTTTCAATTTAAATTTCCAGAGAGTGATAAATATGGTGTCTACATGACCGAGTGCGGTTGCTTCCTAGTTTTGGCAGCAACGGACAAAAAAATAAATGTTAAGAGATTTACCTCCATTGGAAAATAAATTTGAATAATATGATACAAATAAATAAACTTGAGTAACATAATATGGATGTTGTTCAAAATTCTGTAGAACACATCCAAATTCCTCAATGTAAATCCTATTTTGAAAATTTGAAGTCGAAATATTACCCGGACTTTAACAACAAATATTAACAAGGCGACATGTTAGACTTAGATAATTCAAACAATAAAATTAAAACTGAAAAAAATACCTAGCAAGATTTATTTTTCTATCTTGTCACTTGGTGAAAGCCAATTGGGCTCTTTAACACGCAGCATCTCAAGAATAAGTTTAAAATTACATGTGTAACTACGGACATTAAAAAAGTTAAGAATTTTCTGCTGATGAGATTCTTGAGTTTAGTATGACGTCAAGCGGAGAACCGTGGGTAAAACATGTCCTTAATAATGTCAGTCTTAAAGTTATAGTTTGGTGTTGTTTATCAAGTTTGTCTCTGATATCAAGCACTGGGTTAATTGAAAAATATATGACTCCGTTTTTCAAAACTAATCAGAGATATGAACTAATTGTTTTCATCACCGAGATACAGAAGTTAGAGAGCGGAACAATCGATTTGTGAACGAAATTCAAGTAATTCTTCACTGAAATTAACTTTCTTTTACTAGCCCTTTCATTGGGCACTGAGTCACCATATCGAGCCTCAGAAAAGAAACAATTTCTTGAAAAAGCGTTTATTGCTGTGTGCCATTATTTTGGCAAATGATCTTGCCCTTGCAATTTTTTTAAAAATTTGCACGAGTAAAAGTTATAATTTTTTTTTATTAAAAAAGCCTTTATCTTTGACCACAGCTATACTTAGCCTCTTGTAGCTTCCATTCAACATTCATATAATTCAATAAATTTATCAAAAGTTTAGAAGTAAAAAAAGATATTATGCCTTCGAGCTCTCGAGTTGTGAACAGTCATCCAAGAACTACGAAATGTTAAATACCGACGATAACATTTTAGCCTGGCTTGCAGCCCACTCGTTTGTTACAATTAATTATTTTCTTCAAGGTTTTCGGTCACGTAGCGCTAACAGAAAAAGCTAGTGAAAAGAGTTTGGCGAGTCAAGTCTTCCGTGATTACTTGAGCGCGTGCAATATACAGGTTATTTTAGCGAAATGTGTGTCAGTTTGTAATTATCTATGCATTTCACTGTCATCGGACGAATATTGCAGTTACTCAGCTATGACAACGCCAAAAGATTGTCAGTAACCATCACTTTTTATTTGTTTGGTTTTAATAAACAAAATTTAAGTGAACCATGGCCAGAGTCACGGATTATTTCCACAAGTCGCAGGCTGAATGTTTGTATTAAATCATTTAAAAATGTCGCTATTGTGGACTAGACTAAAAGTTTTCATTATACATTCAGCTACTGATAATGTGTTTGGACTAGCGCACAAGGATATGCAGTTGATACAGTCAAAAATTGATATTCGACAATTGAGACAAGGTTTTTCGAACATTTTTGCTATTACGGTGCAGTAAGAAAAATAAACGTTATAATTGGATTTTCTAACGTATATCAGGAGTAATTTTAAAAAAAGCAACTTGTGACCTTGAAGAGAAATTATCATTTTGACTTACTCATATATGCAAGCTTTTAAATGCAGATTAATGAAAAAGGTGGTTGAAAATGTCGACAGTTTTATTGTATTTTTAAGTGTCTGTTACTCAGCCATGTCTTCATTAACGTCATCGCAAAGTGTCGCAACACTTTGCGTCACGTACCTTTCCGGTCAAAAGCAAATCTACTCGCTTAAGTGATGAAATTTTTCCTCTTAGTAGATAAACGAGCCAGGGAAGTGCTGTATCGAGAGGTTTTTGAAATGGAGCCCAAGTATTTCAAGACGCAGGTAGATAGACGGGTTGATGTTGAAATCACGGCCTGCTGCGCCAAGACGAGAGACTGGGTGTTAACAAAATCAGCGTTACTTCAGTCGAAAACTGTTCAATGGTCCTCAGCCAAGATCAACCTGAACATCTTCTCCTTGAGAGAAACTGGTGCTAACGATGAGGGTGAAAACACGGTTACAAGTGTGAAGCTGTTTGGTAAAAATCATTGGTTCCTTCGTTTGCAAGATGATGGCAACGTCACAGGAACTCGTCAACAAGGCAACGTTGAAGGTAAAGCAAAATGAATTAATATTTTATTCTGCACTGGACGTGTGAAATGTATGCATGGTTAACCACGTTGCAGTCTAGCTAGGGAGTCTTTCAAAATTTTATGTGTTGTTCTAGACGCTTTTATCGAGTTGAATAAACTTTGTTTCTCAATTATTTCTGGATAATAATGAAAACCGAAAAATGTCAAGGAAAATCAACTCAATTAAATAGACTCTAGATAAAACATTGCACAAATTTAACTACTGAAAGATAGAGGACGAAAATAGAGTATTGGACATAAACTTTACCATACGATTTTCCGAATATCTTTTGTCCACAGAAACCAGCGAATATATCTAGGTTCGCTAGTGCAGTATTTAATATTTTTGCTATTTGATGTTCATGTTTAAAAAGATAAAAGTGATTACTTTGCATTGTTTTATGTGACGAGACAAAGAGAGCACCTTGAGTGGAAAGAAATGATCATTATAAGAAAATTATAAACGTGTTATTCAAACTGGCTCTTTTCTCAATTAACAAGGCAAGCAAGGTCTTAACGATAAAATATCTGCTTTAAAATAGATAAATTACGTTTTCCTTGGCATGTCCTCATTGACAATCAGCCAACGGGAAGTAATAAAGGAATACATAAGATTTAAATTGTCGAGCCAATCGATATCGATTCAGCAGAAGAGACAATATTTACCAGACACCCCGAAGAGTTTTCAGATCGATTCCTTGTCAAAGTGCATGAAACATTGAAAACAAAACACGCAGTGAATATTAAAACTGGTTAATTTCAATGTATTGAGGCGAATATATTCCTCTAAAGGTTTTCTGTTTAGTATATATTAAATTTTGATGTATCCGGTTATGGCCGACTTCCACAGCAGGTTAAACAAGTGGGAATTTACCTTCAGGAAATCTTTGGAAAAGTGGTCAGGTGGTTATCACAAGTAAATAGCTATGTAGTTCCTTAACGTTCTACAGGAACGGAAATAGGAGAGACAGGACACGGAAAATTGTGTTAAAAATTGTCCCTGAGACAAATTCTATATTAACTTCTTCCTGCTTCTGTCGGGAAATACGTTGCGTTGAATCATGGTTTGTTCAACATTCAGACATGTATGATACCATCTGCACAAATGTAACGCTAGTACTGACTGGAATAGCTTGGAATTGATACCCCAAGTTAGGTCACAATTCAGATTTTTTTGTGCATAAAAACCTTCTTAGATGGAATCCCTGCATCACATATAGAGGGCAGCTGCCAGAAACAGCATCAAATATAAGGTCTATAGAAGAATTTCCCAGGCTAAATGATTCTTAAATCAACGACAGTATAGAGATCTTTAGCAACTATTGAATGAGAGGGGTCGAATGAGGCTGAGTATGATATGAAGAATTCTGCAGATCAAGGAGGGCCAATTTTTCGACATAAATAACATTGTGCCTCGGCTTGATGTTTGGTTTTTCGAGTGACTGCTGGCGTGAAGAGTAGTAAAGATGGAAAATTAGTATCCGTTGTGAGCATGCGCGTAGCTTTCCAAACTAATTGGCCGGAAATTCTTTGGCTAAAGTTTCCCATATTTCAGTCAAAGAAAATGGTAACTTAAAGAGTTCTTTCCCATAGTAAGATTTTCGGTGACGAGATCGACCGTCACAAAATCAGTATCGATTTCATTGTATACTGCACATAATTGAAATTAAAACATTTCAGACTTTTAAAAGCCGCTGATTAAAGTTTTTGCTTAGCTGAAAGCTACTGTCAATTAAGCTGGCGCGACAAGGAATATAGATATATATAGAGATTTTAATACAATGAAAAAGACGTACCGGAATACTTAAAACTAATTCAGTTTATGGCGGTCATTGCAAACATAGCACATCCGAAAATTCTAGACCGCTTATATTCCATCAGCGTCAGGTGTCTAACAAAGTTTGCCCACGATTCATTATTCAGGAACTTTAAGATATCGAAGGAAAGGCAAATCCACTCACTCATTCACCTGTTATCGTTCGCCTCGATAAATCTATTGTCTTCAGCGGACAAAAGACCAGAATAGAGGTTTACCGCAATCGAAGTTATGGGCATACGACTCTCTGCTTTTACAAGCATCCTTGGGACGAGAATTGAAATACAACGCAGTGCCAACGAAATCTGGGTAGTTAAAGCTGGTATACATTCTTTTTTTAGATAAAAAATATGTTTTTTCCAACTCAGGCTGAATATTGTTATTTTTCTGTCGATTTTAGGCTGAAAATATTCCTGTGAATATTCTTAGATTAGAGCGTATGACATATATTTCCGTTTAAGAATGTATTGGGGTATGGACTACAAGTGTGTATGACAAAGATAACTTCTTCATGTTCAAAGCAGAAACGTTACTGACCATTGGACATACGGCTAGTATTGTTTTTGTTGGTTTTTGGCTAGCTCGTTTGCCATTAAGAGAAAGAACGAATTTCATACGGTTTAATTAGAAACATATAATTGCATCATGTATTGTACTGTATTTACAACTGTTCACACACAAAATTATTTTCTATTGAAAAATTAAATCTGTGCCTCGGGTTTGTTCTTGAAATATTCTTAAAAGTTCGCTAATTTCTGTCTCGATATTCCTAGTAGTATATTCATCTGTTCATTTTGAGCAAATTGAATTGTTCTTCTCGTGGTTTTGACAACAGTCACGAGAAACTGACATGGCTTAGCTTTGTGTTGTTCGATCCGACTCGTCAGTTAAAACTGACTCAATTTCTCAACGAAACTAGCTGAAATCAACATAGTTGTAAGGATTGAATCAGAGTGTCACAAGGACTGGTCAACTACATGTACAATTGTGGTGGAACCTGATTGAGTTTGAAATAAATTAAACTGAAGGATGCAATACAGTCGACAGCCTACCGAACATTTTATGCTCAGCTATTCAATTCAAAATGGATGACGAGAGGAAAAATTCAATGAATGATGAAATAACTACGTCAACAGTTCCTATAGGCTTAACGATCATGCTTTGAGAAGGTCGGTGCTCACTTCCATTCAAACCTGAAAGCTTTAACAAATAAAAATTGGTTATTACTGATTGGTGTTACAAAACTGTGGAGAAATTTCTGACTCAGATTAGAATAATGTGAATGCGTGCAACCCAAATCATTGGCAGTTGCGGCCTCACAGCGCTGTCTAAAAATACCCAGCTGTCTTTCAGCAAATCTATTCTTTAGTGTGCTATTTAAATTTTTTTTTCATATTGTTGCTTTGCTTGCAGTCAACCTGCAGTTACAGTCGATTGGGAAAGGATTGGTACACATTTACGGTCCCGAAGTGAAGCGGTATCTCGCCATGGACAGTAATGGAAGGTTGTTTACCACGGTAAGCTCTTACACATCTCAGTCGCTTGCTCGTCGCTTAAATCATCTAGGACGTGTTTCGCTCAAACCTTGACACTTTTTACATCCTGTGTCTGTCAAATTTTGATTAAATTGACTGAGTATAGCTGTGAGAAGAGTGCTGCGATTCGCTCTTGGTTGGGGAGGGGCCTCTGCTATGCCTTCTCCCAGTAGAGATTTCTCGAAGTACTCTTAGTTCTTTTACAAGAACTTTATAAAAGTTATGGGCACGCACTATTTGCAAGATAAATCCGCAAATAGAAGTTAACTTAATAGCCAAGAATGATCTAAACTCACGTGTTTGCACTGAGCTATCACTAGATCTGTATCTTCGAATAAACTTGTGTTTTGCATCATGCCTAAATTCACCGATTTGGTAGATGCTATATCATTCTCGGGGTGATCTAATGTTTACAAATTGATGGACGATACATAATAAACCAAAAGCCACAGATGGATTTATTTGTCCAATTTTGTCTTGTAGAGTTGTTTAGAACCGGAAGAATCAAAAACTGCATTGAAGTCTTCGAACGTCCGCATCTACAAAAAAACTTGTTTGGAAGTGTCGAAACAGTAAAACTGAGAACATGTATCCATAACATCACAGAGTAAGAAAAGCTGCAAAACTAATGCGGTAATGTACTCAGTATAAGAGAAGGCAGCTACTGCTGTCTTGGCATGGCGTTCCTAGTTTCGAAATTTGGCACAAACACTGTTGCACTCAGTCGATCGAAGTTATATGTTTTGGTGGTTGAAACAGTCGGTTGTACTGCAGATCAGTACATCAACAGAAAATTTTCTTTTTTCAGAATCTTTTAGTCACTCTTTTAGCTCTTCGATTTCCTTTTTAAAAAACCTTATTTCTTGCAATTAACGCTTAAAACTCGGTCATGAAATGTCGGTTCCCTCGCTTTATATAACGGAATTACCAAGCCTGAATTAATCATGATATATATGACAGTCATTTTTACACGCTTAGCTGCCAGTTACACACTTAGTAGTAAAAGAAATAAGGATTAAAAGTAGGTTTTAATGCTTTATTTTTAAAATTTTCCACGATTTTCTTGTCGAATACGTAGATCAATCTCGTGTACATTCATCTTGCTTCTACCATGCTGAATATTGGTATTACCGGTCGTCTAAAGCAGTGATATTGACTCGTGTTTTCACTGAGTAAGCCATATATATATATATATATATATGTCTTGTTTCTGGTGCCAAAAATAGTAAGCAATATATTTATCCAAAGATTACCGTAATGATAGACGAAGCCTGACATGTTTTCAAACACGTGAATTTGGCAAACTGAGTGTAAGGTCAACGATAAGTTAAGGACTTTTGCCAAAATTGAGATTGTTACTGTACACATTTAGCACCTAAAACTATCACAAGAGCACTTTAAAGACGCCGACATTAATCTGACGTTTTTATCAATAACCCACAACAACTGCTTTCTAGAGTTCGAAAAACAGTCAAACATGGCTCACAAAATGTGCATTATGTAATCAATGCATAGTTAAACACCGTCGTTGCGTACCTGGAAAGAAAGATAATAAAAACTCAAAGGGCACTCACAGAGACTTTTGGAGGAATCACGTTGGACAATCACGTTGGACAAGTCGACATTGTAAACTTGCAATTGGGTGTCAGATTTTATGTAACCAATGTTCTCAAGACGGGCGCCAAGTCTATATTTTCAGAATTTTATACGTATATGTATCACGAAATTTACATCCAGGGTCAGCGGGAGAGGCCAAGAGCGCCTGACGCTTAAATAAAGTGATTTGTATAAACCGTAGTACAATTTAAGAGAGTTGCTCCAGATTATCATACCCATTTGTGTTACCTATTTCATCCAAATTTCAAGATTAGATGGTTTAAAAGAAGGCTGTATTAGTCTAAAAAATCAATGAGATTTTTCTAATTTGGAACTGAGGTTATTTATATCTAAACAGTTACAATATAGCTGTGATACAAACCAGTTATGAAATATCCACGTGTTGTTTACTCTCTATAGCCTTGCAGATTATTTTCATTGACAGTCATTATCTATACTTGTGTTCAGTTGGTCGCCCAGTGGTCGTATTAGAAACCTGGGTTATGGTAATATCATACAGGGCTAATGATCAACGTAAAAATCTGTCTCCCATTTGTCGGATTAAAAATTTTATATAACAAGAAATTGTGACAAGGATTTTCGCATATTGAAAGCTTGTTTCTAAAGAGGCAGTGAAGCTAGTATGTGAATCAAGGAAGATCTTGATGACGTGTTTTAATGAATCGGTTCCATGTGCTAATCACGTGACGTTTGCGTGTGAAGGAGTTCCACGAGACCCAGTCCTTCGTGTCACTAGTTGTCTGTGAAAAATGTGATTTTTCTGCTGTAAATGCATTTGGGCACAAACACCTTGAAAAAAGACACGTGAAATTCTGATGCTCCCCCAGAAAATAAGCTTCATAAATTTTAGATAGCAATACGCGGCTGCTTCAAATTGCAAGGCCTCCTGAATATCAGATCATGAACATAACAAGTCTTTTTTCTCCGTTTATAACGTTTGTCCTGCGACTCGAATCATTACAATATTTCAGACGAATTGTAAACTGACTTCTTTTTGTGTTTCACTTCGTTATGTTTTGGCAATTTTAACATGCAGGATTCTAATGTGCACCTAAATTTTCCACACGTTAAGTCTCTTCAAATATATTTTCCCGCTTAACATTTCTTCGGAAAACAAGCTCGCCCGGAAAAAATAAACCCACTAAGAAGCGTTTTGAAAAAAAAGGGTATTTAAACTTATAGAAAAAGATTCATTGTAGGAACTGTACAGTATTAATGTTACTTCTTCTTCCCTGGATTAAGGATCTAAAATTGATTTGTCTGGGTATTTTTCTTGCAGAAAAACAAGACAGACAGCACAATTTTCAAGCACGTGACAGGAACCAATGGCTTCCACACATTTTCCTCGCATAAATACTACAGGGACACGCCCCACGACATGTACATAGCGCTGAAGAGGGACGGACTGCCGAGGAAAGGGAACAAAACATGTCGGCTTCACAAGGGCTCTCAGTTTTTGATCATTTAACTATCAACTATTTCTCCATACTGGTTGCCATAAATTCAACCAGATCCAGTTTAGAGATTATTTATCAGAGAAAACTAATATTTATTGTCATTGTTTGTAGGAATGTTATACATGAATGAAAGTAATAGTTGTGGAAAGGATCACGGTTTTAAAATTGCCGATGGATGTTTGAAAAAAAAACTAAACAAAATTACTGAAAATGATTAAATGAAAAAGAAAAAAAATGGGACAAATATTTATTATCTACGGTCAAAATTTGTAAGGGGATATAATTTTAACAACTGGATGTTGTAACTATCTTGAGTTATCTTTAGGAATAAACTATTTCCTTGAGTTTAAAGACAATAACCTATTATGCGCATTTATCACAGTCCTTCCCCTGCGAGCAGACCTTCTAGGAAGGTCGAAGGGACTTCTGCTCGCAGGGTCCCAGCTTCTCCACTCCTTACGATTCCTAATAATCTTTTCAGTCTCCACCAATTGCAAGAATAAGCCAATAAGCCATTTTCACTTTTGAAAATGCGTTGGAATACAATGTTTATCACCGCTGTTTGTGTTATTTTCTTAATCAAGAATAAGCCAAGCTCTTGGAGGTCTGCTGTCTCAGTTCTCCTCCAGGTTGTCTTTCCCGGCCTTCCTCTGCCGGCACCGTTTACCTTCATCACAGTAACGTAAGAGAAACCACAGCTTTCGCAACTAAATTCGTCTCAATCTCCTCCCACGTTTGATCTCCTCCCGGGTCCTTTCTGCTCCTACAAGCCGCTTCTTTGAAGGAAATGACTAGAAGAATGATGAACTAAAATTTCTCACGCACGAATACTCCACCACCCTAAATCCCTTTATAACGAATATTCCTGCTGTAAGACACTGGTATACTAATCTTGTGTTAAAGCATTCTCTGGTTAAGTTAAGACTTTGTTATGCGTAGTTCATTTCTGCCTGTTACAATCCCCCGGCAATCCCTGGAACAAGTCCAACCATTCTTGCCCAGGGATGGGGATTTGTTTGAGACGGTCTTGTCCCAGGAGTAGCGGGCGGGGCAAATGAAAAAATTGCTTCGTGCATGTGGTTTATCAAACGCGATGGGGACGCTCCCCTTGCCGGACTTAAGGAGGTATTTGTAGGAAAGCCGGTAGAGTTTGTTTCGGCTTGGCTGGAACAAAACAATCTTCCAAATTAAACCCGAATTTGAAGCTACGGCGAATTTATTTGATACAAATTGCAATTTAAACGAGTTCAATGCCGCACTGAGTTTCGCGGTAGTGCGATCATGGAATATCATTCAAACCCACTTAGGATGTGACTGTCAATAAAACATTATAATTCTATTTAAGACTGGTTTTCTGATTTTTTAATATACTTTTGGATTTCTGACCTGTTTGGAAACAGAGTTCTTCTGTCACAATGCAACAGAAGCGAAGCAAAAGGGCGCGAACATGATCATGTATTTAAGGGAAGTGGCCAAAACTACTACACTCCAAATAGTTGGTGGTGTCTGCCTGCACCCCCCTTGCTTAACACCAAAAGATGGTGTCTTTATTGCATAGCCAGCAGTAAAAAATTACAGTGAGATTTAAACCTCACTTTTCTTGTTTGTCTAGTAATACCGACTCTTGCTAGCTGAATATTCCTTTGTCAACTCAAATTTAAAAGCCAATAAAATGTTGTTGGTAGTGTTCCAAGATAAGTGGTGTTTTTGAGGATCTTGTTCGAGTATGGTAGTTTTGACTAGTTTCCTAAGTGTTATTTAAAATACGCAAGCGTGCTCGACTGGTGTCACTAATCAACCTTTTTTCGATGTGTGGTATAATTATTACTCTAAGTGGTATCCCTCGTTCAACAAACTCCAGAGAAGTGTTTTGCTCTTGATAAAACATCTGTTTTTGCCATTGTAAAGCAACCAATATTCAACCTCATTCCCAGTGCCTTTTCCCAGGAGGTATGTCAGGGAGGGGGGTGGTAACGAGTAGTATTGAACCAATCATTAATCGTCGTCGATCTTTCCACTTGATTCCAGTCTCCAGATTTAAGGTTTTAAAGGCTTTAGACAAGAAGCCAAATGTTCTAGGACGTTTAACACTTCTTAACCACATAACGCTTTTTCACAAGATGATTTTGAATCCCAGTTACTCCTCCAATTGTAATCGTAAGATGCATTGTTCAGTAAATGTCTTGCTGATGACCTCAATCATTGCATTTTGAATTATTTTGGCCGCGTACAAAATTGCCTTAAAATTGAACGAAACTTGAAACCAGTAGTTAACTAAAACAACAAAAACAAAACACTGATGAAATAATAAGCCAGGGAAAAGGCCCTTGGAAATAGGTTGAACGTGACCTAGCTCCTTTAAGGAACACGATAGCAAGGTTATGTCTCACAGGATCTCACTACTAGCATGAGCAAAGACAACAATTATAAGATTAATTCGCATTTTGGACTAGACGGTAGGTTATATTTGACGGGAAACTTTCCATTGTGAAACATTGGTGAGTTCAATCACAGACAAAAACAGATAAAAATGGGGGAAGGCAAATTTGGTTTTTTGAATTGAGGTAGTTATTAACAGAGAAATAACAACAACATGATATTATGTAAATTCTAGAAGAAACGTAGACTTGGAAAAAACGTGAGTTTCAGATGGGATTTGAACCCACGACGCTCCGTGATCTAGTCGGATGCTCTACCACTGAGCTACCGGAGACTCCGTGGTGAGCAAGGGTCAAATTATGGGTATTGATTGGAACCGCATCGCGCAGCTACACAGCCACGCACTGGCTCATATGAACTCACCTGCACTAATAGCATCGCGCTGTCACATTAAGGCATCACATATGAACTCACTAACAGGATCACGCCGTCACATTAAAGCATATCGAGATGCGTCCAACCAACCTCCTAAGTGAGCATACTAACAGAGAAATGCCTTAATGTGACAGCGCGTTCCTGTTAGTGAGTTCATATGAGCCAGCACGTGGCTGTGTAGCCGCGCGATGCGGGTCCAGTCAATACCCACAATTTGACCCTTGCTCATCACAGTCTCCAGTAGCTCAGTGGTAGAGCATCCAACTAGATCACGGAGGGTCGTGGGTTCAAATCCCATCTGGGACTCGGATTTTTTCCGAGTCAACGTTTGTCCTAGTATTTACATAATATCACGAGGTAGTACTTTGATTGGTAATTCAGGTTAAGACGGTTGAGCCGGCAGGTTCTCAGTTATTTCTGTGAGGGAGATATAGCTTTTGATCAGCAGAGAAATAAATATACTTGGGTTTGGTCCTTGAATATACAGCATTTATTCACATCTATAATTTCTTGTTATGTTATGTAAATTTGTAATCTCAAAGTTACCCTCCTCGGTTAAAATATGTATCATAGTTTAACTGTACCCACAGATAGGAACCTACTTATCTTACTTGGTTTAACAGTGTCTTATATTTTGGGATGTTAGAATGGCAAATTTCTGCCAGCAAATTCGTAAACTGCTGGGTTGTTACATGTGTGTTTTTCCTGTATTAAAAGCCAGGATGTTTTTAGTTATATCAGGAGCCCATTACCCGGAGCTTCCAT
>CM042752.1:5056329-5063829 GCA_022496165.2 Catalaphyllia jardinei
CGATCTCAGCATGATCTTCCATGTGGTGGTGGGAGGGGGAGGAGGTAAACATTCATTAAAGATAATTAGTAATTACAAATGATGGTTACCGATTATGGTCATGGTTGTTATGACTGTCGATTATCGATTAGCGTTAGCGATTATCTTAGAGTGTTATCAAGGTCGGCGTATTTGAGACGCCAAAAAATTCCACATCGATGACAAAGTGGAACCAGGCCATGATTTGTCTGCTGTATTGTCTCTTAATTCGTTTGTCAAAATAAAACAATTGAATTCGTAAAACCACACTTTTTTAAGTTTAGAGTTTTATTTCAATTGGAAAAACCTAACTAAGATTAAATGAATAATCGGGTAATTTTCCATTGTGGCTTTCACCTTCACTTACTAATTGTAGCAAGATAACTTATTCTAAACTAATGAAGTAACAGAGAATTAACTCTGAAGTGTAAATTTTAGTGCTAATTAAATCCATGAATAACCCACTGGGCGTTAGCCCTAGTAAAGGGAATCAGGGAACCACACGAGGTAAAGAAAAAATCTTTTGACCTCGGTGGGAATCGAACCCACGACCTCCGGATTAACCCATTCATGGGTTAAATTAGCACTAAAATTTACACTTCAGAGTTAATTCTCTGTTACTTCATTTGTGTTCATAGTGCTACGCGGCACAACATTCATATGTTATTCTAAACTATGCTATTATAAAAGAAAGAGCATTCTTAGAAATTAAACCGGCAGTATAAGCAAGATGTCAATTATTTTTTAAACCGATAAGTGAGAAAAAATCCGCACTGCTGTGGTTTTTCGTTCTCCATTCTCTTGAAATAAAAAAAAAATTCGCGTCCATATTATGAAATACCATGAAATAAGAGGGTCTTTTATGCAGGGAAGTAGGGAGAATTGCCACGTCTATACTGTTTCCTCATTTGTTAAACTTTTAACGGGGAAGATTTTTACAACACAGTTACCAAAAGTTTTACGAGAAGATAAATGATACTTAGAACATACTATTTTTGATTTTGACGAAGTACCGTAACAAATGACTAATGATAGTTTCAGGGCTGCAGCTGAAACAGTAACCTATTCGACCCTCGCAAGTGCGCACATCGACTGTAGTTTCGATTTATTTTCGATTAGGTAAGAGATATCTCTAGCCGTATTTCATACACGTATTCGTATATTTCCGGTTGTCGCGTGAGCGTTCATGAAGAGAAGCCCGTATTCCTAGTATTAGGTAACAAAAAAGTCTTCTGAAGACTGGACGATTCACAGAGATAACTTAAAGTTATTCAATAAAAGCACAAACTGTTTGACAGTCAGCTGTAATTATATTTTAGCTCTTTGCACTTCAAAACATTAATAAATATTCTTACCTTCGATTCTTAAAATTCGCTTTTGCGAAACTATTAAATAAATAAACGAATCTAACAATTTTAAAAATAAATATCTAGATATTAAATTGTCAAAATATATCTTGGCTTTGTGTCCAGACAAAACCGGCGGCGAGAAATAAATTAAAAATAAATGAAGATTAATTTCTCGTCAGTATCTACTCGGGTCTTCAACTGGTTTCTCTCACTTGCATCACTGAAAGCAGCGACGTCTTGTTGTTCCGTCTCGTATGCGTGCCATTCTTTATTTGACCATTTTTTCTCATGGACAGAAAAAGTAATTTTCGTTTGTATCTTGAGAGTGGAATATAATGCTTGTTGGAAGCGAAAGTTTCAAAGCCATTTGATTCCTGGGTTTGCTGAAACACTGTGTCGTCTGTGGGTTTTTCCTGTAAATAAGAAAAACAAACAACACTTTGTTAAGTGAGAAATATTAATAAACAACCATCTACCTTAGTTAATTCTCTTCGAGATCAGATCTTCGAATTTCACTTAAAGGTATGCGTAGCGAATTAATATCGGTAGATGTTTTGCACAGCTCTGCGCTTATAATAGATGCGGGTTGCAATAAATCAAATTAATTTTTCTTTTGACGCTTTTAATGTTCTGCGGTGACTGCGCTATTTTGATTAAACGAGAACGAGGTATTCCACGTGACGACACAAGAATATTAAACGTGGGAAATCATAATGTCCGGCCTAAAGCAAATATTCGCCCGACATGAAATACCATCACATACACACGAACGTACTCTCAGTGAAAAACCTATTTTTGTGGAATCAAGTTCGTTAACCGAAGTTTTGTTCACACTTAAGTACCCAGAGGTAAAGGGAATCTGATTTAACCCACTAAAACAGTAACAACAACTGATCGAGCTGATGAAAATGACTATTCTTTGCCTTAGAAAGTCGATTTATTTTTCGAAAGAAAGAATGTCCCAGCACAATACGCCAATAGGTGCTACCAATTAACAGCGGCACCGTTATGGCAGAGGTTAATTTAGTGACATACTTAGAGCACTCGAGTTTTTCACTTATGCCTGGTTATCAATTGAATCTTGGGCTGGCCGCTGTTTTTTTCAATCGGAGCTTATTATTTTTCCACATAAACTGAACATCCGCGCGTTTGTTTTACAGAGGAAACATATATTTATTAGTTTAAGATGTCGCCACTCCTCATTATTTGCGTCAATTGTGATCAGAAATAACACGGTAACCGCTTGTGACTGACAAAAAAAACATCTGCGGTAGATTTGGTGGTTTCTAAGTTTGTATTTTTTTCCCGGATGAAACTAAATTACTCACCGTTGTGTAAACCTTTCCGTTAGCCGCCATAGCAACATAAAGACAAGTTTGTTTGCTGAAGATCCGAACCTTACTCGTGCCAACAGACTGGAGTTGAAGCTTAACTGCAAAACATAACAATAGTTGACATAAACATTAACAAACAGCTATTTTAGTAGCCATTTTATTACAGAAGGAGGAGAATTGAAATGAAACTAATTAAAGGTTTAAAAAATCGGCTGTCTTCTTAACGGTATTGCTTCTCGATTAAGGATGGAGGCTAATTGTCCAAGCAAGGCTATTAGCATACACAAAAGACCTCTTTTAGTCATAAATACGGCGTCTAATGTTCTATATTGTAATAGAACTCGAAACAGAGATATTTCTGCCATTCAAAGCTATCCAGTAATCGGGACTACAAAAGGCTGTTTGTCTACTCACTGTCCGGGCTTCGAGCATCTGATGTTCCGTTGATATTTCCGTCACTGTAAACAGCTAAAAACCAGCCATTTTTGTACAATAAAGAAACATCCGAAGTCGATGTATAGCCAGAACCGTGCAGCGTTTGATTGCAGCGATTCGAAGAAGCCGTAATCAACTTCACATGTCTTCTCTCTCTTTGAATTATCCGCATGAGTCGTTTCGGGAAAGGTTCAGCTCCTGAGTTGCCGAGCAAGTACAGAACGAGGACCACTGAAATAACCTGAAACACAAAGAATACTTAGGTGACGAAATGCTTCCACTTTGTCATCGGTATGAGAATTATTTTCGCCTCGAGCAAAAGACACTTCGTGATTTCTTTTCTTAGTTGTTTGTATTATATTTTTGGAACTAATGCTGGAAACAATAAAACAACACAAAGGCAGCTACTTAAATTATTTCACGGGTCACAACCCGCAAGAAATGTTTTTTAAATTTTTTCTCAATCGCCCTGAAATTTCTCTTCACAACACAATTAATGATATTATTCCGACGGTGTAAAAACAAGTTCTGTGAAGTGAAAATGCAAAAGAACCAGCTGATGATCATCTTACGACACCTTGACGCTGATGAGGTTAAGTAGACAAATTTTGCCATTATTCACCTAACTTCCGGAGTGTTCTGCACAAGAATAGCGGTGATCGGTGTTCCCTTCTCTCTGGAAGACTCGGTTAAATTGAATCTTTGATTGTTCCAGTCTATTTTCTGTTTGCAACAGTTCATTGCATTATTACATCACCACGTGCTTAAAAATGGTCAATTCAGCAATTTTAAAATTTATGATTGTCTCCCTGGAATGCTTGCAAGGGACTTTCCCTGATTCCCTAAAACAGCAATTACAATGGCTCATTTCCTGCGTAAGAACGAAACACGTGTACTATTCTTTGAACTGAAATATTGTGGAACTCATGTGAAGCTTTCTTACACATACGTTTTTTAAAAAAAACTGAATATTGATTGTATACCACAAATAACCTCCCTACTTAACTAAGCAATGTGTTATCAATTGAAACTTTCAAGACGCAAGAGTAGGTTCTTAGCTAAGTGAAAATTCATCATAACATATTCTTTCAATTTCTTTCAACGTGGTTTTTGCGGTACTTGGACAGAATTTAAGAAAACGAGTTCGATATCCAACTTAACGCAAAGTAACTTTAAACTACTTTTAATTTTTACTTACAATCGTAAAAATTCTCTTGCTTTTAGCATAATATATAAGAGAAATTTTTACCTGAAATAACCCCATTTTAAGCTCCTTCATGTCTATTTCCAGTCAAACTGCAAGTCTTGAAGCACAGAGTTGTAAACTTGTGTAATTCCTTCGCGATGTGAACCCGTTGGAGTTTTCTCTCGATTTTCACTCTCAGCCACGGACCTTGGTCTTCGCGTGTCGAGATATCGTTATTACTAATATTCACAGCTCATAATTGCCCCTTATATTATTCTTCCATGTTTCCGGGCAACCCATGTAACAAAGACATCAGAATGACGTAATTGACTTTTCCGCCATGCTATCACTTAGTAAGAATGTCGGTGGGGAATCTTCCAATTTTTACCCTTCTGCTAAGAAACCACTCATAAAAACAAAGAAACAGAAAAAATGACATACCACAAACTTCTTTTTGCATCATCCTACGCATTCCTGCCAGTAAATACAAGTTTTTTCTTCGAACGGTTAGTCATATCAGTAAAAGATCCAAATTATCATGTTTCTTTGGGAATTTAAAAATAAAAACAATATATCAACTATAATTTTTGTTATTTTTATAACTGCACCAATTTGCAGGGCGAGCAAATCGTAGTCGCCTGTGTGTGCTTAGCTCTGCAAAGTTGACAAAGTCGGACAAAAGCGCCTTGTGAATAGTTTTCAATATCACGACAATTTTAAAGGGTCAATGAGTTTGAATGGCTCGGTGTAGTCAATTAAGCGAAAACTTTTACAGGTTAGTATTAACATGCAAACAAGGCCAGTACGTGGTGTACAAAGTACACAATTGTCATAATTCCTCGCGCGATCTGCAAACATAATTGTTGGGTTTTTGATTTTCTCTTCAAAGTTTTCGGAAATACTTTGTTTACGATACCTTACATTGTGCAAAGTACCAGGATATTCGATTGGAAGCGATATTTCAATCGGTGTTTCTTAAATAATTATATTGGTTTTTCAAGCCATGTTGATTAATGCTTGTAAGTAATTATAACTTAGCGAAAGACAAATGAGACATCTCGTTGAGATCCTTCACGCTCTTAAAACTAATATGTTAATAGCAGGCTGTCGCGGGCGTGCTTGGGCCGATTATGCTCAATCCTACTTGGAAACACAGTTAGATTTTAACTTGCCTGGTGTGATATTTCCTTGTTCCACAAATAAATTCACTGCACGTACAAAACAGGTAAAGAATTCACTGAATTGTTGGTTTTCCGCGGCATTTAGTGGCAAGTACAGACCTAAGTCTTCGCGATGCAATTTTCATTGTATGTCGGGGGCGTCTAATTTCTTGTGGCTATTTATGGAATACTATTTATGCATTCAAATTGTAGCTTTGCTTTGTTATCAAAAAAGATAACGCTGAAATACCTTCACAAACCGTCCTGAACAGGCCAAAACTGACAGGCATTTTAAAATGCAAAACTTGACTTCTATCCTAAACAGTATCGTGAAGAAGTACAGAACCTTTTAGCTCATGAAATTCCGTATTATATAAGCATAGCCAAAGTATATGCGTGCGATTTGTACCTCGTTTAGTTTCTATAATCCTTCCCGAATAGACTTTGGTTTCCTCTGTTAAGCATAAGGGACAATATCGCCCAGCTGAACGCGACAACAGAATTCGCGGCAATACGTTGAAAATGAAGCGGACGGCGAGTGTCGGTACAACTGAACATAAAAACTTAGTATCGAGATTGAATTCGCACGAGAACACTGTCATGACGCGATAAACATACAAGGCATATCATCACTTGAACGCGAGATTCAACCCGGGTTTCAAGTAAGTCGCCCAATAATTCAGCCACCATTTTCCGTCTTCATTCGCATAGTTCGACCATTTTGTTTGTGGGCGCATATGGAAAGCAACCCAACGAAACATTCAATTGTTTCATCTGAGATTAAAACAGTTGCACAAAGAACTTTACTTGACTGTTGTCGCTTGACAATTTAGCACGCGAAGACAAAGGAAAGCTCAACTAAAATTTGTCTTTCGCACTTTAGTCTCGAATACCAGTTACGTAATCATCGCTTATTTTGAACACCAGACATTTTCACATTTCAAAACGAATTTGCTCTACGTGGCTCTCAAATAACGCTCGCCTATAGCTTCCGAAAAGTTTTTCTTTCTTAACAATATTCGATACCATTTTCACCAAGGTTTTGCTATTGTGTCATGCTGGGAGGCATTGAAGCACGCGGGGGACAAAGACACACCCAATCATGTTAATCGTCCATTTCCTTTTATTTGTTTTAAGTCTATACAAGAGAAAATACTCTAAAACACTTAGCAGACAAATCTGTTCACACTGTCGTGCATAGTAGGCATGAAAATTGTGGTACAATGGGTGTTCATTAAATTCCAAGTGAATTTCAATTTTTATTTGCTTAAATTGGAAAAGGTACTTAATACATTTTCCTGATTTCTTAAATACTTAACATGATTTACGCCTACCTTAAGAAATCGATTATAATTTTCCCATGCGAATTTTTTATCTTAAGCACTTAGAGAAGATGTCATCCTTGAAAACGTTTTAAGGACTTGTAACATAAAGAATTAAACCGTCCGGTTTTCGTGTTTGCATGAGAGCGATGTTACGACCGCACGCACGAAGGCACTCGGTCAGCAAAGGAAAACGCCTTTTTACGTCTGTAAAGATAACCGCAAAACTTTCTAATTCAGGCATTGGACGCAAAACTTCAGTAACAGAGTGCAATATTCGATATCTAGTTCCTTGTGAACGCAAAATCGCGAAACGTGAGTTTGCAATACCCACTCCGACACGAAAAAAAAAGCCACTTTAGGTTGTCACGAAAGAGCAATTGACATATGACTAAGCTTTTAGTAAGTCCTCAGTGTGAACATTCAGTTATGAGAACGTCGAGAGCAATATTTAAGTGCTGGCTGGAGCTTTAGTGTGTGATTGAAACCAAATTTTGATACTTATTCTTTTTTTTTTTAAGTAAAGGTAGTCTGGAGTGATCTAGAACATTCCTAAATTATCTTGCTCTTCGATCGTGGATCAGAAATTTTGCATATACACCGTGCGATATCGTGTTATCTTGCACTGACTACTTTAGTTTTAAGTCTCCACTCGTAGTTCAAACAAATCATGATATGTTTATTTTATCGCCTATT
>CM042752.1:5068829-5069942 GCA_022496165.2 Catalaphyllia jardinei
TTTGGAAGTCCCACTACGTTATTTGCGTTCCAGTATAATTCATTCCTCACCATGTGACCGCATCGTGCAAAGAAAGGGCTTATAGGGATGACCCAAGTGAAAACGAAATTCGACACAAACTCAAGTAAGAGCAAAATCAGCGATCAAACCTTTCTCAGCTATTTAGGCGCAAGGTAATATGAATCTGGTGCTGATAACTGGCTAAATTTAACTGCGTGTGGTAAATATCCTTGTGCATGTGTTATGCCTGAGCGGTATCTGGTTTTCAATTGTTGCAGCGCAAACGCAAGTTTTAGCGCAATCATAGATTGCCTGGATTTAACAATCTTGGACGTTCGGTAACCCCTAGTTTTCTTTTGATGAATCATATGCTCTGCCGATTTTCTACGATTGTGGGGAAAATGAAGAAAATCTATCGATTAGAAGTTTGAATGTTTTGCAAAATGCACTCATCGAATTCCATTCTTTTTAGCTCTTCATTTATCTGTGTGGAGGGTTCAAATGCTCACTTCATCAAGTTTATATTGAAGCATTTACACACAAGATAGTTAATTTAAATGTTTTACTGCTCCTATCAAGTTAACAGTTAATTGCTTAATCGTATCTTTAACTAATTTCTCGATCGTGATTGGTTCTCCGCACACCTATTTGCCACGTAATCAGCGCGTGATCACGTGGGTGTCCATTTTGATATCTATGATAGCATACCCACGTGATTTTCACGTCGATTATACGTGCGCTTTAATGGCTTCCTTTGCAATGTTTTCTACTGTTTTCAAAACTAACAAAAAGCATTACTGACGTTTTCGCTCAAAAGAAATTCTCAAAAGACATTTTAATTCTTAAATTTGTTATAGATACAATTAATTAGTAATTGGACCTCGTGCCGTACAATTCATGGAGTAATCGTGCTCATAATTTGAAATTACTCGCGCGATTGCTTCCTGTACTCCATTCGGTCCAATTACTATTTCCTATCACGGCATGCCACAAAAATTGTTATTGTTACAGCTGGTTCTTGTATAATTTCTCATCTTATAGTTTTGTCTTTCCCCATCTTGAATATTAATGCTTCTGTCTTTGTTTAGTTCAAGCCCCGTCCACACAACACTG
>CM042752.1:5069952-5082724 GCA_022496165.2 Catalaphyllia jardinei
TCTCTGCGACGTAGTGTGAACAGAGTCGTAAAGTTTGCTGCTGTTATTGTTATTATTTAGCCGGTACACATAGTAACAACATGATAAATGATTCTAACACTTACCGAAGGTCAATTCTGTGAATGCGATGAAAACGATAAGAAAACTTCTGTTCATCTCTCAGAAACAGCAGTGTTGTCTTGAAAGCTAAGTAAGAAACTCAAGTCAGACTGTGAACTGTTTTATACAATAAGCAAAAGAAAGTATTTATCTATAAAGAGTACAGTATTTCTCGATAAAACACCCCCGGGTTTTTTTTAACTGACCCACGGGTCAGGCGCTTATTACCTTTTGCAGTTTATTAAAACCTGGAGTTTATTAGAATTTTTGTTGATTATTTTTAGAGCTTAGTGATATCTTTTTAATCATAAACTAAAGTTTGCTAGTCTATAACTCGACTAGAAATTCCTTGAGGGTCTTATTTACGGATCTACGCGGGAGACCCGGAGAAAATACTTTACGTTACTTTGGGATCATGTGGGATTCGGATCCGGATTGAAGTATGACTAAAATTTATTAGGAAACGCAATTAAAATCAACGTGATTAGTATAGGTAATAAAATGTTGACGAGTGAAATTAGGAAATAATTTAACGCCCGTTTGTCAAATTTCTAATAATTTCCCGAGCCTTTAGGCTCGGGGAATTATTAGAAATTTGACAAAACGCAAGTAAAATTATTTCCTTATTTCACGAGTATACCATTTGATTACCTTTTAATATCCTGGGTGGCAAATCACGCTTACAATCGTTGGTTTTTAACTTGTTTATTGTAGTGAGAAATTTCGCGCCAAACGTTGCCATGGCAATTTTGTAATTTCACATGTGAAATTACAAATTAACGCTGAAATTTCGCGCTAAAATTAAGGAGTATTTTGTCACCCATGATATTATGATTATAATATACAAGCAACAACGTTTGTATTCTGATTGGTCAAGAGCATGTCAATCCCAGATTAGCGCAAGTACATCAGTGCAGAAAAGTGTAATTGAGTGAAAAACGATGAAATTGAAAATGATTGACAACTGGGACAAAATTGTTTGTTTGTTTTATGTTTGCCTTTTATTAATACCGTACATCGTCGAATTAGCGCCTGGGAAGACGGGAGGCGCTTATTCAAGCGGGTGGCACCTATTTAGTTTTTTCAAATCGTGGCCTACAATGATGATTATTTTTAAAACATCATCTGCACATAACAACATATAAAAGCTGTTTATTCACTTAAATAAGCGATCCTAAAGTCTAAATTGCGGCACCGTTTCGTTTCATTTCATTTTTATTTACCATTAACCACATAAAAGAAAAGAAAAAATAATATAACAATACAATAGAAATTTATAATAACTCAAAGACGATAGACGGTGATGACAAGTTAGTACTATACAAACTCAGTAAAGTGAGTTAGTACTATACAAACTCAGTAAAGTGAGTTAGTACTATACAAACTGAAACAATGTGCAAATCCAATACTACACGACGCAAGCCATACATCCTTTGTTGCCTCATTACTCGTCACAAAACGGGGGGAGGGGAGGGGCGCTTATTTTAATTTTTTGCTGATTCGAGGGGCGATTATTTGAAGGGTGCGCTTATTTGGGGGGAGGGGAGAGGCTAATTCAAGGATCCACGGTATATTATCAATATGTAAGGCAAAGAAGTTCAGGAAAGCCAGTCAGGTTTATGAAAAGGACTACCTTTTAGATACCCAATACGTAAGAAAAGAATGAAATGTTGTCATTGGCACACAAAATAACCACAATTTAAGATAAGAAGTAATCAAGCAAAACTAAACGCGATAATGCGCAAGAGAAAAGAAAGAAAAAAAGGGAAAAAAGCGCACTCAAGTACACCAAGAGAAGTAGTAAAATATACTTATACCAAGAAAGTTGACTTAAGTTTAGAGGTGAACACAACAATACCAGAGCCATTTAAAATTTCAGTGTAGAGAGAGTTAAATAACTTTGGGCCCTGAAAGCAGAGAGAGGCCTTGAAAATTGAGCGGGGACAGTGGAAACGGCGGACAAAAATTAGACGAAGATTGTCTGAATTTAAACAACAAATCAAGTACCTAGACTAAACTAGCTATCACGGAGGTTGTAAGATAATAAATTAACACAAAAGCCATGAGGAAAAAATAAACTTTTAAAGGAGCTACATCACAGTTCACGATGTATTGAAAAATTTAGCCGTAATTTGTCAAGTTTGTCGTTTGTAATCCGTGTTAATCTTCTCCATCCTGAGCCATCCTTGTTACTTTACGGTTTATTATTGTCTCTTTGGTGTTTTTTTTTATCTTAGTAAACTACTATTTTCAGGATTCCTTCAATTTTATGGTTATTCGGCAAAATAACGCAAAATATCGTGACAGAACTCTTTTAAGCTTAAAATGAAATATGCCAGATTGCCCTGGGAAACAGAGACAGTTCCGTTCTCTTTGTGCTCAGTGAGAGACGAGAGGGTACCTCTGCTCGCAACCGTTCGATTTCCTGTCATCACCAGCATGTCGCACGTGTGTCAGGCTTTTTCATGAGAGCAGAGGTTCCTTCTAGTTTCTCTCACTGAGCAGAAGGAAAATGGAATCTATGTCTCGTAGAGAATTAGGGGCAGAGGTTACCTTTAATCTATTACCGAGCAGAAAAAAAAGTGAAAAGGTATTTTTCTTTCGCAGGATAATAACTGAGCAGATCAGAGACCATCGGAAGTGTAGCAGCTGTCGCAAGCTGCTATTTTTAAATTTATAGCAGCTGTTATTGTTTACGGCTCGAGCAGATAAGACGGCATTACAAAATCCAAGCTGAAAATTAAATGCTAAAATTCTTCAGTATTCCGAGGCAAAACGCGAAGAAAGGCCCTCAGGAAGTCCTCAGAATCTTACTTTTGAGAACTAAAGGTGCAAGCAATCTACATTTACGAAAGAACAAAGGAAATTAGGTAAGATCTTTCATCAACAAAACACTGGAAGAACTTTCGAGGCAAATCAGAGGCAAAACTAACCTGCACAACGTCCAATGAAGAGGAGAGCGCCAGGTAGCAACCTGGAGAAGTTAATAAATGTCCTTGAGTGCCAAGAAATTCTGCCGGTTTCTTGGTAGTTAAGGAAAGAAAGCCGCAATAAAGCCGCAGGAATTTTTTCCTTTGCTTTGCTACCAAGTTCTTCAATTGAACTGTACACAAAGATGGCTTTTCACGGATGAAAGGCACTGCTCATTTGTCCTACATGACTTGGAGAGAGTGAATGAATTTTAACCCTTGATTTAACATGCCAAATTTTTTATTCAACAAAGTTGAAATAGCTTGACGCTCGCGTTTGTCAAGTAAAATACTGACGCGTGACAGAAATTGTCACTTTTATATTGTGAACAAGTAATCAAATGGTTTTTCTCGAGCAATTCGAGTCATACAATGACTTGTTTTGCGACATCAAGTGTTCGGCCATGAACCACCTCTTCTACCTTGCGATGCCTTATCAGTGTATCTTTTTAGTATCCAAGACCTACAGATTATCGGTTTCGTCTAAGAAGGGGTTCCCTATTTCCGCAATCGTTCATATAAGTGGACGATTGACCTTAAGTTTAAATTGAAATAATCTACAGCAAAATAAATAGCCGGTGTCATAAATTGAGAGATAAGACTTGGTTTTCTTTTTGTTAAAGGAGCCACGTCACGGTTAAACGGTTTGAAAAGTTTAGCCTAAATTATTCAATTTCGTCGTTTGGAATTTGTGTCAATCTCCTCCATCCTCTCGTTATCTCTTTGGTGTTTTTCTATCTTTGTAAAGTATTATTTTCAGGTTTCCTTTAATTTAAAGGTAATTTTGACTGAGCTCCCTAAGTACAAGACATGTTGCAGAATCACTCTGTGCCTAACATGCTCGTTCACAATCTAAACGTTTTATAAGAAAAGGCGTTCTCACTTCCGCTATTGCTGTCATTGGGGACTACATTGTCTATGCATGTTTTCTCTCATTTTGTCCCTCAAGTTTTAAATAAAACATTGTCTTATCTTGGATTAAGACAAGACGTCTTTCCAAGGCGTATTGATCCTCTTCTGATAACTTCCAGTAATTGGACATTCCACTTCTGGTCAAATGGCGGCCATGTTCGAAACACAACCATAACTTTCCACCGAGTACACTTTCACAGTGTTTCACAAAGGAACCTACACTTAAACCAGACTTTACGCCTGAAGCTCAAAGTGCACAATTCTTCAAATATTCTGCACATAACCGCTAGACTATAAGTTTATAACGAGAGAAGACCAATAAAAGTGTAAGTTCGGGACCAACTGAAGTGTCCGCCATTCCGTTATAGCGGAAGTCCGTAATAGTGGGAGACGTTTCCATACATATACTTTTTTATGTTGTGAGGCTTTTACGAAAATCAAAATATCTTTTTTGTGATGCGTCCCAGGGAGTAACAACAATCGGAAAATGTTCTATTGCCCAACTTGAAAATGCAATTTCTAAGCAACCAATATAAATATAGTAAAAGAGTCACCCACTTTGTTAGCTCATCATGTCCCGAGTGATATAGTCCAATCTGTTCACTGGGATGTCAGCGGAACGGCCAAGGCTGATAAATCAGTTACGCAAGTTAAAAGTTAAAGTATACTAGAAAAAGTATAGTTATTCTTGGTTTTCTTTAAAGTATGGTAGAAACAAAAAGGATTTTCCCGGAAGACAACCTGGAAGGTCTACAGTAGGAATTACTGAGGATTTCGAAACACATGTATCTCAAAATTCGGTTTCAACATGGAGTTTTTGAAATCTGGATATTGTACCGAGCTAAACTAGACTTACAAAATGTTTCCCTGTGAAATATATATCGTTTTTAATTTTCGGTAAACATACACAAGTGGTAAGGGTGGAATTGCACACATTTTAGGCATCCTACTGATGAACAGTTACAACCCGTAGATACCTTTTTAGCAACTACTACAATTCGCAGTCTGTTCACTTTGAATGTAACAGACAAAAACAATTACTTACCGTTCTTTGCAAGATTTTTTTATAGGATTACCATTCCTGTAATATTCTTGAAAATCACTGCTTGACATGCAATGTACACAAACGGAAGAAGCGTTTAAAATCGAAACGATAAGCGCTTGAATCAAGTGTAAACTTTCCCAGACATTAAAGCCAAAATGTTAATCACTTTATTTGTTCAGACACTTGTAAATAAATTGATGTCAAGTCATAGCCACAAATGATTGTTAATTTGCGATTTCAGTGATCCAATTGTGTGGGAAAGAATCGGGTGAAAGCTTACGGTAATCTATTCTCAATTTTGAATACACATTTTAAGCTCTCTTCATAGCTTGAAAAACAATTAAATGGTTTTGGCAATGTTTGATTGGCTTCAGTGGGATTTCTTTCACCTGTTCAAATCCCACGAGAAGTAAATCGTAAATTAAAGACGAAATGTGGAATTCATCCCACAACTTGTATGAAACTCAAAGCGTTTTTCTTGTGCGATACTTCAAATTCTTTTGCTCACTTTCGTAAGCAAACGCATATTTTTTTGATTCATTTGTTTAGTAAGCAAGCCTCCGTCAAAAGTTTGAGTTTGCCAATAGCCAGGGCATGTCAGCAAACATATGTAATGACACAACTACACAATTCATCATAATCTGTTGACCACTTCAACAATTACATATCCGGCAAACGGACGATTGCCGCAACTATCAATATGCGAGTGGTATTTGTAAGACAACACGCCGCCGGCAAATTGTCGGTTTTTTTGACGTCTTAAAAAAGCTACTGTTGAAATTTTGCTCTTCGCTTGCTCAAATTTAATATTGCAAGCGTACATTTGTTTTTGAAAATAACGTCAAAATCCCAGTGAACTCAACTCATTTGCTTTACAATATAATCTAGCATCTGCACGAAGCAATTTCGGGCTATTTTGCTGTTTCAGCCCGCAATTGCCTCGCATCCAAGTTGGATTACATTAAAATGCAAATAAGAAAAAGTAACAGTGAAAAAAAGGCAATAAAACTGACATGACTTGCCTCCCTTCTCTCCCCTACCAAAACGAAATAAATAAAGTTGCGGCTTCTTAGACTGTTTTATGCCAAACGAATAGCAACGATGATTACAGAATAGTTCTGCAAATACCAGTTGAAGTTTTTAGGGAGCTTAAGCAAGACGACGACGAGGATGACCCTTCGTAAAAAATGAATTTATGTTTTACAAGCGAAATTCGTGATTGTCTAGATCAGTTCAGTACGCTAATGGCTCTAAAAATGTGCCTAAGCCGGCTAAGTATGCAACGACAGCGTTCAATTTCAAATGGAAATACGGAAAATTAGCCGTCGTCGTCCACGTTCCGTAGACGAAGCAGAACTTGGTCATTTCACGTTGTTTTGCAGAGAATGGTGAAGAAATGTACAAAGATTTATAACGCACGTGCACAGCTATTGTTTTGCTCATTAAACACGACTCTTCGTTAAAGTGGGCTAGAAAATTTCTGTACGGAAAAGGAACTTCTAAAAAGGTAGCAAGAAAAAACAAATAAATAAATGAATAAATATATAAATGAATAAATAAATAAATGAATACATTACAATATTTGAAGAGGAAGTCACGTCGGCCTTCATGCGGGGTCTCTATCCTGGTGGAATTTGAATTTGGAGATGTTAGTTTTCGTGGAGGGAGGAAGAACGAAAAACCCGAAGACAGACCCTCGGAGCCACTCGAGAACCGACAACAAACTCAACCCAAATATGGAACCGGGCTGGAATCGAGGCGAGCGCTCTCACTATCGCGCCATCGCTTCTCCCTGATTTCGATTTCCATTTATCTTTTTGTCTCATTGGCCGAATTTATATTAGGGACGAGTTATCCGTCTGAGACGAATTACATGTCTGAGACGGGTAACTCCTCTGCCTAAGACGAATGACCCGTCTAGGTATAAACCCGGTGTTAACACGAATTATGTGGCTAAATTCGTGTTCAACCAATTTGTCTGTCAGCACGTCTCCAAGAGGTGTTGACAAACGGATCAATTGAAGATATATTTGGCCACATAATTCGTCTAAACACCGGATTTATACTTAGACGAGTTATCCGTCCCGGGACGCCGAATCGCCTGAGATGGATAAATCATCTTCTAATATAAATTCGGCGTTGGATAATTCGTCTCTAGTAAACATTCGGCCATTTACGCCAGTCCAAGTAAAGCAGCAGAGCCATACGGCTTTCACGTCAGCCTCGCGCCTCAACAAAAATAACGGTTGCATCATGTTAACGTCAAATACATTCTTCCCGAACAGAAATTCCCAACAAAAATTCTCTTTGCTTTGTAACTGCTAAAGGTACTATAAACTAGCGTGGCGATTTTAAAACGTCCCGGAACCTTCAGAGAAGCTCCGTTTACATATACATATAACAAACGGCCTTTTTCCCATTTTCTACTCCTTTGCCATTATATTGTTACTTTATCATCCACAGCACCTTCTTCTATGTACTTATGATCTCGCACAAACTAGAAAACAATAATTTACGGAAAATACGTACTTTGCATACGAATGGCACCAAGTTATGTAAATGTGTTTGCGCTTCATTAATTTTTTAGTGTACACCAGACTAGTGAAAAACATTTTCTCGCGCTCTGATTGGCAAATCATAAACTATCGCACGCAAAGTCTCATCGTAGATTGATCTTTGGTGAAGCAGATACCTCCATCTGCGTTGGATATTTGCCAGTTAGCTATACATCGAGCAATGCTGTTGATTGCCAAAGATATTTAATTTACCTCGCAGAACAGTTGTTCATCTCCATTTTAACTTTGAACCACAAAGACTCACAAAAAATGAGAACTATTTCCTTATAATAGTTCTTTTTTGCCACGAACAGTGAAGTTAGTAATTAAAACTATTTCATCTCTATTTTACAGGCAATATTATGTTTACATTGTAATTATGGGACGTTATTGTCTTCTACTAAAGTTTTTAGCAGCTGGTATTTTACACGATCCCATTGTCAGCTTAACGACTGTTTGCTGAGAAAAGTGGGCGTTTACAAAAAGTTCCTTTTTTCTTCTTTTGGTCTGTATTTTTCAAAAGTCAAACATCTACAAGTTAAGCAGCCGTGAAATTTGAAGAACTTTGACTCGTCGACAAATCCTTTCTCTTCAACATGTTCAGTTACAAAAGATTTATTCCCAGAGGGCATTTCTTAGCATTGTATTCTAATAAATTCTCGTTCTTTTCAAAAACGGTTCATTTGTTCAGGTTTGGATTTTGAATGTGCTCATTTAGAGGCTGGTAAGCCGTATTGTATTGTCCCTCCACCCTTTTTCTACCATTCCCTTCCCTGTAGCCTACTCAGTAATTTTGAACCCGTCCCTGTTTCCCTCGTTCATCCGTGGCGGCGATCTTCACTGGGAAGCGAAACTGCGAAGACCCTGGGAAGAAAGTTGCTGCCAGCTAAGAGACGTGCGCAGACTCGCTCGACTTTCTTTACTGTCGTACTGTTTACTTCCTTGCCAGTGCAATCTTACAACTTGCTGCTATCGTCAATATAAATGGCCCTTCTTGTCCAGGGTAAAACGTTGAAGGAATCACGTCATACGTTCCCTCGGGCACTCTGGTAAGCTGCTGAACGTAAAAACCAGGCCTGAAAGAAAAGAAGGCATTGCATGTTAGGGCGCTCGTTGCGATTGCACAAAACGTCCCTAGCAAGGAGTTAACGTATCCTCGCTTCGCTAGCTGACCCTTCTCTCTCGTCTTTACTGCTTGTGTCACAGTGCAACATCTTTGTTTTCTCAATACCAATATTAATTATTTAAACTTCTAGAAATTAAAAATATGTGGCATGCTACAGACAACGTGACAATTGTATCTTGTTTTAGTGAGACAAGAGACTAAATTAACCGTTTGGTTTTAGAGAGTTGGCGTTCAGCCTAGTTATGTCTGATTGTAGGACAGGAGAGATGAAGGACGAATTTACAGTTTACAGTTTGGTTTAAGGAAGAACAAAAAATAAAAAGTTAACTAAATAAATAAACGAGAGCAGGCAAAGGACTAACACTTTTGTAAGAAGCGACGACAGAAGATTTCGATCTTAGAAATCTACATCAGTGTTGCTCTGCTGATAAACATCCTATTGTCATTTTAATTTCTGTCTATATAACAATTATTCCATGAGCCTGCGTTGGATATGAAGTGATAAAATAACCAACAAGCGCGTAGCGCGAGTTGGTTATAATCACTTCTTATCCAACAAGGGCGAATGGAATAATTGTTTTAGTAAATTCTCAAACCGGGTTTTGGCGCCGATTTTTATTTCCACGATTTTACTAAGCGAAAAATTTTAAACTTGGCGCACTATTTTCCATATGACGTAAAACTCCGACTACTATTGGCTCATAGTCGGAGTTTTTTAGCCAATCAAAAAGCTAGAAATGCAATAGTCGGAGCTGAGAATTTACTAAACTACGATTGGTCAACGTAAATTCTGCATACCAGCCAAGTGGCCCACCAGACCGGAGCTTATCCCGGTTTCTGTAGCATGGAGCGACTAGGAGTATTTCTACTCCCCCCTGGATGGGATGCTAGTCCATCGCAGGGTTACCTCCCAGCATTAAGTTTGCCGGTACCAACTTATACACCTGGGTGAAGAGAGGCACTGACGGTAATGCGTCTTGCCCAAAACGTAATGTCCCCAGCCAGTGCTCGAACCCAGGCCGCTCGATCCGGAGTCGAGCACACTAACCGTGAGGCCACCGCGTTTCCCTACACTAAGGCCTCGTTTACACGGGTCTGGACAAATCTTTGCACGAACAAAGACTTGCATGATTCCACCTTGGGTTTACACGAGACCGGCGCAACTGGACGAATTTTTGAAGGGCTAAGTGTGTAAGTTTGGGACTTCCTTTTTTCACGTCCCAAACTGGCACACTTAGCCTTTCAAAAATTCGTCCACCTCCGCCGGCCCGTGTAAACGCAAGGTGGAACCGTACAAGTTTTGGTCCGCGCAAAAATTTATCGGGACCCGTGTAAACAGGGTCTAGGATTAGAGGGGTCGTTTCTCTTTTAACTTTCGGATCATCTAGCAGCTATCCCAAAATAGTACCCCGTATAGCGAGCGAAATCTTCCGACCACTTTTTCAGACATTCTCGAAGTGTTCGGAAGGCTTTAGTTGCATCGAAAGATTCCGGGTTATTTACCTGTAAGTTTCGGAGTAGGCCTCGTACACAGGCTTTCCATCGGATGCTCGGTCAACAGAGCGAAATATGGCTCCAACTGAAAATTGCCTAAATTGAAAAAAAAGAAAACAACCATGACACCTTAGTTCTCTTGCAATGGTAATCGCACATCTAAAACCTGAAACAATGGGAAAAACACCAACATCGGCATCGTAATTACTAAAATAGGGCAACTCACGAAGCACTTGCAAGTAATCAGGAAATGCGCGGGGAGAAATGACGTGAACCAAGTGAAAACTGATTTCTGATTGGTCAAGCAGACATCACATGAAGTGACTTCCTCTAACCAGTGAAAGAGTACAATAAACAGGGAAACTAACCCAACTCCAGCTATAGTTTTGTCTCCGAGAATCTACTTACTCTTGAAGGCGAACAGATAGAGAGACAATTTCTGAGGGCGGGTGTTTCAAGTAATATATCAAACACGAGAGACAGTGTTTCATAAGGATATTAAAGAAGAGAGTTGAAAATACGACGTGTAGCGGAGTATTTTTGACGAAATTCGAGGTGTTGGAAACACTGCCTTGAGTGTTTGATACATCTCCTCAACTGAAACTAAAACTAAGGAGAAAACCAAGAAATGAGATCGTAAATTCTTTGCTTATAAAGACCAGAGATGACAATGTCACGTGATGAATTATTAATGAGTTTAAGAATGCAGATTCAAAATGTAAGAAAACAATCGAAAACTCTTCGAGAGATCCTTGTGAGGGTTTTGCTCAAGCTGTCACTAGTTTCTCCGACTGCAAAGCAAACACGACAGGATAACTTACTTGGGCCCACGTAGTTTCAACAGAACTTCAGCAGTTTTTGAAGGAGGGGACGTCTCTAGCTTCAGACGATAGACTGGATTATTTGAATGCGAGGAGTAATTTGGGCACCCACCGGCTAGGTTGCCGCGCCACTCGCCACTAACCTAAATACAAAGAAAGAAAACGCGTTATCCCAACTCAGACATACGGTAGACGGAAAGAAAAGCTCCCAATAACTGTGTATCGGCTCTTTACGTAGGCATAAAGCGGCCCGGAGTATGGCTACTCCCCCCTGGATGAGATGCTAGTCCATCGCAGGGTACCCCCCAACATTAAATTTGCCGGTACCCATTTATACACCTGGGTGGAGAGAGGCACTGTGAGAGTAAAGTGTCTTGCCCAAGAACACAACACAATGTCCCCGGCCAGAGCTCGAACCCGGACCGCTCGATCCGGAGACTAGCGCGCACTAACCATGACACCCAATACATACAACAGTAAAATAACACGAGTTTCATCTTCTCAGTTAGAGTACAGGAAGTTTATCAATTACTGAATATCACGATTTGCGGGTTAGATTTTGTGGTTATTATTTATGTTATCTGTAACCTGCTTTTCCACTGTGTATGGAACAGGAACGGGGGATAAACGGAATTCCGTGGAGGAAAATACCTGTGTGTAAGAACAAAATGTTAATCAATACTAACAATGGATCGGTTTCGCTAATGGCTGTCTTTAAAAGAAATCGCACTTTGGTAAACTTTTTGGTGTGTCAGGCGAATTTTGTCGATCCACGGTTCGTACTGACTGCAAATAACAAAGACGAGATCAAATGAGCGTGATGTACCTTCAAAGTTATCACAAAAGTGCAGTGAGGTAAAACCGTACTTACAGACAACGAATAGCCTCTCTTTCGCTTAGTCTGTCGAGGAAAAAATGGCCGCGCGAAAGAGGTACTATTCGCTGTCTAACGCACTCAAAGAAGGGCAAACATGCGGTGACCAAAACTCGAAAACAACACTTAAATACTTATGTAAATCAACGAAAACTAAATCAAAACAAGAAAACCAAATATAACTAGAAAGACACATGCCTTGATGGTGTAGTGAATGGTATTAGTTTTCTCGTACTGAGAGACCACAAGCGTGAAACGGTTGGTTCCTTTGGGAGCATTCAGTTTGGCCAGGTAGAAAGGACTGTTAATTTTCGTTCCTTCCAAGAACGGGTTGTCTGAAACACGAAGACTTTTCGGCTTTTTTTGCTCTTATGCACTATTTACAAAAACTATAACATTAACAGTATTACAGAATGACATCAAATTAAAAAGCGAAAAGAAATATAACAATATATAGCCAAAATAAAATGTGCTCACTGACCAAAGTAGCATAGGCTTTCGTGTTGGTCACTCACACGTACAAACAATTGACACGACATATCAGAAAAGATCAAACAAGTACAAAAATATATACAAGAACAATAAATGCATAAAAGGATGGAAAAACATAGATAAGCTTTATACAGAATATACATGTAAGCAGGTTATTCAGAAGATAAGGACTGAGTGTTTAAAAGCTCTAGTTTAGAAAATGTAAGGCAGCAAAAAAAAAAAACCCCACAAACTAAGAAAAGAAGTGAACGACAAGCTTCGTTCCTCCAGAATACTACTGAAGGTTTTAAATTTAGAATTTCTTAAGTATTGTTCGCCAAACAGTAGTTTTGGGGACACCACACACAAGTATGGGGGTTTTCAACTCTAAGACGTCCCAGGTTCA
>CM042752.1:5082734-5101728 GCA_022496165.2 Catalaphyllia jardinei
AAAATAGAGCAGAGAAAGAGAGCCATGTCTAACAAACGCATTTTTCCTCCCTTTCTACTGTTGCCACCTTAACGATCATCGCTTCTTCACTGTAAATAGAGCGATACAAGAGAAAATGACGGGACAGAGAGAGAGGCTCAGGGCGCTGGCCGGGATATGTCATGTCCACCAAAGTTATTTTAACCCAGCAGAAGTCTGTTTTCCGAGACGTCCGCATGCAGTCTTGCCTCGCTCTCAGGTCTTAGTGACACTTCGTCCGCCATTACATGAAATCTTTGCTTTTCTTTCAAACATCAGACCGAGGTTGGCCTGCGTGCGGCCGTCTCGGAAGACAGACTTCCGCTAGAGCAAAGACTTCCGCTTTTCTAAAAGTAACTTTCGTGGACAAGACATATCCCAAGGGCTGGACCGGGTGCCTCCCTCTCTGTCCCGTTATTTTCTCTTGAGCGATAATGATAACCTATAAACATCGCAACGCTGTTCGCTAACCTGGGTAAAAGACTCTACCGCCATCTGTTTTGTACACGTGAACTGTGATGAACTCTTTGTTCTCGGCGAAATCATCCTGTGAGATGGAGGATAAACATCAGTTTGTGATTGGTTAAATAGTGTGTTGTCCTTAACTAAAGGGGTGTTTACTGCAGGTAATTTCCAAGTTCCTCTTTCTATTCAGACCACTTAGAAATAGGATTTACGACCACATCGGGAACACTCCATTAACTAAAGAATTTTAGGCATTCAGTAGACTGAAACAATGTGCCGGAGCACAGTTAATAGAGGGAAATGGTTAAGAAACCTGGCAAAGTTTTTTGTTGTAAGTGTTTTTGCTATTTGGGGGTTGATCCTGCACAAAACCTGGCAAAAATACAAAAGGCGGTTACGTGTGCTTATACAACTAACCAATAGAAGCATTGCGATTATGTAATTTATGCATAGTCAATAAGCATAAAACAAAAGCTGAACAGGGTCAAGGAACTTCCCACATAAATCTTAGCCTTCTTGATAGCTTCTTTGATGCTTAACGGGTTTCTTATTCATTTCTCTCCAAATTATTCGTCATATTAAACTGCACACCATGGGAAAAACAATAAATATATATTTTCTATTTTTGTTAAACGTCTTTGGTTAATTTGAAAAGAATGTTGTTAGATGGCCCTGTTTGAAACAGCCACTCTTCAATGGGTCTGGGAAGAATTCTGGATGACCGTCAACTTCATTTCACAGCAGTGTCCACAGGAAAATATTAATACGAAGAGTAGACCTTTCGTGTGATGTGACGAGTCAGCAGAATCCAAACAACAGCGTCACTGTCAGATGACAACAACTCCAGTTGGTATTGCGGATTGTCTCCTGAGAATCACGTGAATAATAATCAATTAGTAATACAGTCGACTCTTGATAACTCCAACCATCAAGGCCGCAAATTGAACAAGTAGAACTCCATATTTCGCGCAATAGCAAAAATATTAAACAACCCGGTAAATCACACTAACTCGACGCGAACATATGTAGCCGCCGCGAAACGAAAGAAAATGTGTGCGAGAAAGTCACGATAAGTATTGGTTTTATTTCTGATTGGATGACGAAGTAGTGGGAGTCTTGTTTGAGCCAATCGCTCAGTGAATCAATAAAAAAAAACAAAAAAAGCGAATAACTTTCAAGAAAACCACTCTACTGTTCATGAGATTCTCAGCAACACAAGCTATACAATATGGCTCATACATCACTGAACTCTATTCCTTCATAGGAAGCTTTATTACAGCGCGTTGTAGTCAATATCTCTTTTCTTGCGATCTTCAGCCGAGAGTCCACAGTTAATTCTAGAAATTAGCGCGAGGGACATCAAAGGCACTAATCTACTAGCCATATCGATTTTAGTACAACCAGACCCAGAACAACAACACAGCAATTTATTCCAAGAGGAGTGTTTCCAATATAGAAAACAACTTATTATGTTACGTTCTCGCGCAATGGATGATTTCAAGAAGTTTTGGCGCCCTCATTGCTCACAATGACTGGGCAGTGTCTGAGCATCCTCGTGAACATGCACACAGGTATAAAAACATTTCTGGGTTGTGCTCGGCGCAAAACGTCAGTCGGTACTTTCATTCAAACGACGTATAAGAAAAAATGCTGGATTCATTTTTGTGATATCCGGACTAACCAAGATCGCGGGCGGCAGCTCTCTTTTTGGTGAATTAAAAAAAGAGTGGGAGGATTCGAGTGCGAGATTAACAGGAATTGTGAAACCAAATTGTCTTTCTCAAGAACACAACGATTTTGCACAAAGTCAAGCCCTTGACTTCTAACCTTGACTGAAAACAATTAATATCCAGTAAAGCCTATAACCAGTATAAATACATCTTAATAAGCACTACAATTGTTTTAGGATTGAGTAATGACCACGATTTCAGCTTGGGCAATAAACTGTATTGTTTACCTATATCATTGTCTCATAGAAACTGATTTTATATTGGACGCTGTCTGTGCACTGTCTTCAATGTCTATCGGGTAGAACGGGTTTACCTCGAATACCAAACGTGTTTACAGTGAATTTGTACTCAGCAAGGTCAGAGCAATTGTACAATAACTAAATAGGGATACAGATTAACTCCAAAAGGAAACATGGAAAAATTCACCACAAGCGTTCGCATTCTGCATAAAATAGAGAACTTTATCATCACTTCGCGTTGATGTTTCTCAAAAGACGACAATGGAATGTCCCAGGGTATATCAGGCATGCGCAAACTCACGGCTCTCCAAATCACAACTTTTGTTTACATTAGGGTCGAGCATAGAATGGAACACACAACACAATGACCATTAACAGAGTTCTCAAATGCTTGATTTGATCAATACAGATACTTCTCTGCATACACTTCCAACACTCATTTGTAAACACTGGATAGATCCAGATCATGACTGCACTTGATCAACAACACAAACTATGCTTTCACGGCCGGGCGTACTGAGAAACTGACGACTATAATATCACATTTACAGCACGTTGTTCGTGTCGCGAACCTTGTAGACATTAATGGATCACTTAAAAAATTAAGAACAATCCGGCGCCTTGATGTCTTGTCTCGCGTTTTGAGTTTTAAGTAGAATTTGGTGATTTTGCTTCGTATAGCTCGGGGTTCTTTTCTAACACGCTTTAAATGCATGTTTTATTACTCACCAAACAGAGCGCGATTAATTTAGAGAAAACACTAAAAAATAACCGATCGTTCAGTGACCTCTGAAGTGGTCTAAATAGAAGAACGATACAACATTAACCTTGAAAACACAGAACAACTTACCAATATTATAAACGTCCTTTTTCGGACCTTCAGCAGCTGTCCAAGTCCTATCAGATGATTTCATACATTTAAGCCATTTTTAATTATCACCGACGAAACATTCTGAATATTGGAATATTATACACCTTATTCCAAAATGGCTGTCATTTTAGTATTCTTTTGTTTACTTGCAAAGTAGCCCTTGTTATTTCGAGTTTAAGAACCAGACAACAAGGACTAATTTGCAAGTGAAGTATGATCCTCGCAGTAAATTTTCCAATTTAAGCAATTGGAAAGAAGAAGCCTGAAAAAAAATCAGGGCTTCAACGGGATTCGAACCCATGACCTCCGGCGATACCGGTGCGATGCTCTACCAACTGAGCTATGAAGCCACATATTGGGAGCAAGGTCAATTTATTGAGTTCATATCTCCCGTAAGGAGTGAAATGATGTAAAGTGTGTATGAAATAATTCATATTTGAACTGCGGTTGTAGATGCAAGTGAAGTATGATCCTCGCAGTAAATTTTCCAATTTAAGCAATTGGAAAAAAGAAGCCTGAAAAAAATCAGGGCTTCAACGGGATTCGAACCCATGACCTCAGCGATACCGGTGCGATTCTCTCATTTCACTCCTTACGGGAGATATGAACTCAATAAATTGACCTTGCTCCCAATGTGTGGCTTCATAGCTCAGTTATCGCGGAGGTCATGGGTTCGAATCCCGTTGAAGCCCTGATTCAAATATGAATTATTTCATACACACTTTACATCATTTCACTCCTTACGGGAGATATGAACTCAATAAATTGACCTTGCTCCCAATGTGTGGCTTCATAGCTCAGTTGGTAGAGCATCGCACCGGTATCGCGGAGGTCATGGGTTCGAATCCCGTTGAAGCCCTGATTTTTTACTGCGAGGATCATACTTCACTTGCATCTACAACCGCAGTTCAAATATGAATTATTTCATACACACTTTACATCAAGGACTAATTTGCAAGTAAACAAAAGAATAGTAAAATAGTGGCCATTTTGGAATAAGGTGTATAAACTGAGCTACTTTAGAGTGCAAGAATCGCCGTACAATGAAAATCAATCTATCTGAAGGTAATTTACCAGTGGTCTTGAGGACCACTGGACTGTTGGACTATTTTTTAATTTTAATGATCCAGGAGTCCACTGGACCAGTCCATGAGTTTCCTTGTGCCAAAATGTATCATTCAGAGATAATGGGCCACATTCGTCTCCCCTGGATTAAACGGGAACAAGCTTGCAATGGACACGGATGCAGGAGGATTAAAAGGTATAACAAAAAGTTGTCTTTAAAAAATAACATTCCTTCACAATGGTATCCATTGCAAGTTTGGTCCAGTCCAATCTCGAGAGAACGATTATGGCCGCCTGTCTAAAATGTTTGGCATTTTGACCGACGGACTGGCAAATTGAGCATGGACAATCTCTAGGAAGCTACATAGTTGTAAATGTGATTTGAAATCCTTCTCAACACAACCGGCACAAAGCACAGGACGGACCAGACTGATTGTTACCGCGTCAAAACTGTATCTTCACTGACAAATGACCAGCTTAGAGCGGAGGAAATTATTTGTAGGCTAGAGTCAGGGCGATAAGTGAAGACAAATTCGAGCAAATGAAAATACTCACGAGTGAAGGGTGTAACGGTGTTTGAAGAGTTTTGGATTCCAGTTCATGTAAATCACGTCGAAAAACTGCAAGACACTCTCCCAATTGATCCAAAAAACTCCTGCCAAAGAAGAAAGCTTTGAGTTTTACATACCACAAAAGTGAAAAAAGCGCTGCTCAATTGCGAAATCATTCTGGATTTACCGTTGTCAATTTGAAGAGCACTCTTTCTGTCGTAGTTGAGCGCTCTCTGAAGCTCTGGTGTCCAGCTAACAGAGTCCATTTCGGAGAATTTTCCCTGTCGAAAGCAAACAAAGAGATTCTATAAAGTGTTTCTCACTGAAACGTTTTCTGCGCTATTTGCTGAGCTATTAAAGTTGCTTTTACGAGCCAGAGTTAAGACGGTTCTCTTTCACAAGCAGACTTGGGATGTTTTTCGTGCACTTTACAGATCTTAAAAAGTTCGGTTATTCTTTCGTTTTGGGGGGATGTCTGGAAAGAACTTCAGTGTAATGATGTACAATTCTTGCTTAAATTTGCAGTACCCCTTTTATCATTGCATACCCACGGAAGGAGTTGAACAAACCCCCCCAACCCAAGACAAAGATCTCAAAATGTAAAGAAATTGCATACCTTCCATCTTAAATGACTCCAGGGGTTTTTGAGCTGTAGTAGACGATGTCCCTGAAGGAACAAGAAAAAATGTTGTAAATACACGTCAAAAATGTCTTGATAAAAAGCGTTTATAGCAAGTTAGGGCTGTTTCAAAATGGTTATTGTTGATACCTTAATTTAATAAGTATATAAATGTTTTTTAGTCTATTGGGTACGGCAACTCTAAAACAATTTTCACTTGGGGCTGCTTGGGAAGCAAACCCGCCACAGAGAGGCAACGAAAACCACAGCTCCACATAGACTTACCAGGACTTTTCTGATATCCAACAAGGCGTAAGCGTGAGTAGGAACCAGCCCTGCTCGGTCAGCCTCGCTTTCACTCATTGGACCTGTTGCCACGGTGATGAGGCAGTCGCCTTCAATCAATTAAAACAAATAATTAATTAATAAGGGCTAAACTTCAGAATATCCCGCAACTTATTAGCATCTCACTGAATACGAATAGCAACTATTGTTATATTCCTCGTTCTTCAAAGCACATCGACACATATAAATGGAGTTGTGGGGTATTCTGAAGTTGCTCCTTAATAAGAAGATTAGTTTTCACTGCATTCGGAAAATACCATAATATTCTTTGTTTGTCTACCCAAAATTTTGATTAGGCATTGTCTTTGTTTTCTCTTGGGACCATTGTAAGTCCCAAGAGAAACTGAAAACAATTGTTACGCAAAATTTGAGTAGACAAACAAATATTATTATGGTATTTTCCGAAGTGGAGAATTGGCGCGAACACGCGGATCGTGGGTCGCGTTCTAGTACCCAAAAGGAGGGAGAAAGCATTTCCGCCACTGGAAAAAAAAGAAACATTAGAAGAAACCAAAACAAGAAGAACGTATTATGCAGCTTTGTTTCTACGGTCAGACCTACTGACCGACACTAACCCGTCACGAAAACGGAGCTTGTCTAAACGCTCTTCAAGCCGAGGAATTTGAAAACGCCGGCTTTTCTTTTTCGTGTGCACGAAAAAAAATTTTGAAAACGGAGCTTTCTGAAAACAATGGGGTCACAACAATCAAACACAAATCCAAACCGGGGTTTGTTGCGTTTTCAAATTCCTTTGGTGTAATGTGGACGGAAAACATTTGATGCGTTTTCAGAGTGAAACATTCGTTTTCAAATTCCTCTGGCGTTGTCTGGACGGGACATTAGTTTCACAAGAGAAAAGAGAACCTACAGGAGACCAGACCTGGGGGTAGACATAGGAGATTCTAGATCTTTATGTCTGTGAGAAACATTCTGAAGATTGTTACCTTTTCTAACTCCATTCAGGAGTCGATCAAAGTGCATACTCTCATTGAATGTTGGACTGTTTCGCTTGATGGAAGTACGCTCTGGAATCCAGCCAGTGAGAGCATGAAGATCAATACTCTGAAATGGCAACAAAGATAATTGATACAAAGACAAACACGGAAAGTCCAACACTGCGCGAAATTGTGGGTCACCGGGCAAGAATACTGTGAAGGCTTCCGAAAACAAAAAATACATGGCAAAATCCCGACCAGGTAATGCACAGGACCTCAAGCCTACGTTGCTATATAATAAGTTATGGATATTTTTCGTTTGTGTTTTTCACTTCTGGTTCAAAAAAGTGACAGGAAAAAACACAATATTATGCTTACTGGTAGTAAAAGTCCACACTTAATGCTCATCTGTCAGAATTCTAAAGAAAAACGGGATCTTATAATTATAATGACTAAAATTAGGAGGCATATTTTGTCGCCTAGTAAAATGACATAGACACATTTTTAGTCTACTTACAGAATTTGAACCGGGAAAATCATACCCTCCCATCACCTATAAAGCAACGATAAATGACAGCCATTAGTTTGGTTTCTCACAAAAGTAATCAATGTAGCCAATCACATGCAGTACAGACAATTAATCCAGACGACCAATCAAAACTCAAAACATAGAGCTGATGCTAAGCACGAGAAAACGTATGTAAAAAAACACCAAAGATGGATTTCCAATGGATGTCAAGACAATCCAGAATAGCTCTGCTTTTGCTTGGCTTAACACGTTGATTGATTGACTGACTGACTGACTGACTGACTGATTGACTGACTGACTGATTGATTGCTTGCTTGAATGATTGATTGATTGATTGAAAAAACGGGCGGTTGAGTTTTATTTGGTTCTCGTGTTGTTAGAGCTGTTTTCAACCAAGTGTCGAAGGATTTTGGTCAATGAGACGATCAAAAAAGAGCACGCGGGTGAAGGAAAAACCACTGAGTCTGGTGAAAAAAGATAAAGGTGAAAAAAAGAAGAAATAAAAAGGTACCTAGACACTAAACTGAGTGATAGCGATACGTGCGTACCTTCAGATAAGCCTTTTCAATTAAGCTGACCCACATTTCATTACGATTGTTTGAGTAGGAACATAACAGCTCTCCATCTCTTCCCACTGGTAAAGTATCATCAATAATCACCTGTAAGGACATCACAACCACAACATTTACGCCTTGCTAACTCAGTTAATGAGCTTAGAGTAGAAGGGGATGAGCTCGAGATTTCTATCGCCAAACGCCAAGAGGCAGCCTTCATTTTAGTTCACTACTAAATTTTCTCCGATTCTTATTGGTTTAAATTGATCACGTGACACGATAGTGTTCATCCGCGGAAGGCCACTATCAGCCCATAGTGCCCGTCCGCCGAAAATACCCGGATGGATAGTAGTCGTCCGTGAAAATTTTTCTGTAATCAAGCGGGTTTCGTAGAAAATAAACGACTGAAATTGTATTAAGGGTTTTTGTCTGTTTCCTTTTTCAAATTTTGCATTTGGCTTTCACGGCTTTCGTCTCGAAATCTTGAAAATAATTCAATTGAATTCTAATTGATTTTTGAACTAGCGTGCGGAAGAAAATTTAGTGGCGAACAATAAAGACAATAGAGTGTTTAAGTCTCGGAACTATCGGTCTGATAGTTGCCCCTTGGAAATTTGATGTTCTTTAAACTAGCATATTTGCCCTCGAAGCTCCGCTTCTCGGGCAAATATTTGTTTTAAGAACATCAAATTTCCGCGGGGCAACTATCAGCCGATAGTTCCTCGACGGAAACACTTTACTGTTTAAATGGAAAAAGAAATTTCGAGCTCATAATCTTATTAAATAAGATGGTGGGTAGCGTAGCCAATCAGAGAACGGCATTCGTGATAGAACGGTAGTAGATTTATACTAAACGGTGATAGCTAATAAGGCCGAAGGCCGGATCAACTATCACTTCATAGAAATTGTTTTAACAGAATTCTCATTTAAATTTTCTTCACTTAACCATTTCCCATTGCTTTTGTAAATTGCATTAACTTAGCGCTTTAGAAAACTCGCGTGGAGAACGCGTGGAGTGAAGTTTAGTTTACAATTTCCTGTTGTCTACGCGCGCTCATCCATTTTTTTCAATGAATGTCCTTCTTTCATCAGTCTTTTTATCTTGTTTTCCATTTTTACATGGGAAAGGTTGCCCGCCGCCTCGTAGTTCTTTCTTTTCAGGAATTCAATTATCTTTATGTATCTAAATGGCTTTCCGTAACTTTGCAAAAACGAAAAACATCGCTATTTCGCTGACGACCTCCAGCCACTGCAAACTAAATATAATCTATCAAATATTCCCCAGCTAAAACTGGGGAATACCCGAGTGATATAGTATTCCCCAATTTTCAAAACTGTGTGTGTTGCAAAAGATATTTGAAGGACAATATACGCAATAACCTCCATTTGGCTCAAAAATATGCTAAGGTATATGTCCGCGGAAATGATCTGTTCCTTGAAGCTCGCAGTTTTCCTCGAGCTGCGCTCTCGGAAAACTGTTCGCTTCTCCGAACAGATAATGTCCGCGGTCAAATATCCGAGCATGTTTACGCGCGAGATGGAGTCTAGTTTTTGGGTGATAGTACATGTAGACACGTACGAGTAGCTCAGACAATCTGATTGCACGATTTGAATTATTATGCCAGCAGAATTCTACTAAAAAATATAGTACCAAATGTAAATTTGAATTTAGCGTTACTCCAGAAACATTGAGAGTTCTAATTTTCTGCCTCGTGAAATTCTTTTGTGCAAATTCTGTGAAAATGAGCGAGAGTACAATGTGTATACATGTAGAGTGTGCATTTCTCATTGGGGATCGTACATACCTTTCTAGAGACTCCATTAACCCGTAGTTTGATCATGTATTTGCCAGATGGATTGATGACTGGTTTTCCTGCACGATTTTGTGGATAGATTATGCTGTTTGGAACAACAAATGCTTCACATTCAGACGGTTTGTCTCACAATCACCTTTAAGACCATGACTAACGATGCTGCATCTTTGATTCTCCAATCACAATTACTGTATATAATAAATAGTACCATAACCCATTGACTCCTGTCGCCTTTTGCCAAAAACGCATTTTTGGACATTTTGGAGATTTTCACCCTGGAAATGGGCCAAATTAACTCCGATCTACTCAAAAAGGCATTAATTTTTGCAACATGACAGCACGCCTTTCTTTCCACTAGCACCTCGTTTGACGACATTTTTGCTCGAGCATACGCAGAAATCTTCCTTTCTTATTTGTCTCCAGCAGCGATTGAGCATCGCTTTAAACCGCAGGATATAGTATATGAAATAACGTTAGTTTTAGCTTTTTTCCAGAAGAGCATCTATAGTGGAGGAAAACGAATTTCAGAATCGCGTATTTTTGTTTTCAAATTTCCTGGGGGCCGCAAAGAGCTTTGGTCTAATAACAAAAGGGCAACTATTTCACGTCACAATCATTCAAGACGGCGGGGTCCGGGAAGTTTGAAACAAAAATAAATGATTCTATACTTCATGTATTTAAGGTAAACACGCTTTGTTAGTTAAAACTTCAAATAAATTCGATTCTAAAAATTATTTTGTGTGATTTGAAGTGAAGTTTTTGTCAGAGTGGAGGTTCCCTTTAAAGTTGCATGTTAGTTTGTATGTAAAACTGTGCTTTGCACCCAGTGATAAATCATGACACTTCAAGCAGTGGCAGATTTAGGGGATGGGCCCAGGGGACCCGCCCCTCCCCCTTATTTTGGGTAAAAAAAAGAAGAAATTACAGAAGAAAGAGAAGCCAGCAGGGCAAGCAAAACAAAACTGCTCCACTCCCCCTGAGCTCAAGGTCTGGATCTGCCACTGTCATGGACATGTTAATGTTACTGATCTGTTGCAAGATCTAGAGAGGAAAATCCAGTTAGCACAGTCCTGCAACAGAGGCAGGTTAGGGTGGAGTTGGTGGATAGAGGAGGGAAGGGTAGAGGAGATCCCTTGAGCCCACATATAAATACTGTAACAACAAATTCCATGTTGCCATGCATCTGTTCAGTGGTACTGTACATTACAGATGCCATCAAAATGTGCTCAATTAACAATTATTCCACGATCACGTGTTGGATACGAGATGATAGATAGCCAACGAGGCGCGTGGTGCCGAGTTGGCTATAATCATCTCATATCTAACAAGCACGAGTGGAATAATTGTTTTCTTAAAACCGCCCCAAAACATAGTAAACAAGACTAAAATAAAAGTAAAAGTGCCCCCAAATAATTGAAAAATTGGTGGAGCATGGTAAAAAGGCTCATATCCCATGATGGCTAAGCCAATGAAAACTGTCCAACTGTATTATCCAATGATCCAGTTTTAAATAAAAGTGTATATTCGACTAATCCAGTCGAATATTCAACTAAACAAATGTGACTTTTAAACCAGGCCTAAAAACCAATCAAAAGAAGAGAATAATTCAACATTATTATATGATTTATTTTTCTATGTCATGCAATGTAGTACATTTACTTCAAAATAAATTTACCTTGTGATAAGACTCTTTTTGAAGTTTCTCTCATAGGCAGCACTGATGGCTAATGAAGCTAAGAAGGAGCAATCTGAAACAATAGTCTGCCAAGCGACAAAATGAAAAAATGCTTTTATTAATTAAAAGTGCCTATGAAGTAAAAAATAATTGTTTCTTATTTGAAAGACTTTTCAAAGTAAATAAGAATGGCATTTCCTTTTTGGAATCTCTTTATTGTTTTAGGGATATTTACATTTCTGTATTGTGCAAATGAGGGAAGTAATGACGTCATAGGTGACTCAATAAAGAATATCCCTAGAAATATTAAAGCAATGTTCTTTAAACTTGGCACTGAAAATGTATTTATTACAAAAAAAAATGACATCTGTTGTGCTGTTGCCATGACAACAGTTATGCCACTGGCCCAGTTTTAAGGCTATAATTCCCATATTTTGTCTTAAACAAGGATCATCCACTCCCAACAATCTAATGGAGAGAGTTAAAACAATATGATAACCTTGTGTGTTCTGAGCAAGACCCTCTGTCCTTTTCTAAAGGTTGCAAATGAGCATATTTGGTTTTTCACAGAACGAAACTGGAGCCAAGAGTGTTGCCATGGCAACAACACAGAAGTTTTCATTCTGTTTATTTTGTGATGTACATTTCTGAAGCTAATTTTATAGAACACTGTTCCAATATTTCTGGAGATATTCTTGATTCAGTATTTTACAGTTCAAGTAGCACTATTTATGACATCATCATTTCCTCATTTGCATAATAAAAACGTAAATATTTTCTAAAATGAAAAAAGATATTCCAAATAAGGAAAAGGCCATCTACCTTTACTTTGAAAAGCCTTTTAAATAAGTGGCAATTATTTTTTTTACTTCCTAGGCACTTTTATATCAACAGGAAGATTGTAGTTTGGTTTATTTGACTATAAATTCTGCTGTGCCTTTCGATAACACACAAACCCTGAAGTTCAAAACCTAATTAACAATAACCATTGCATTTTTCTCTGGCCAAGCATAATCACAATGGCAATCAACAAAGCTTGAAAAACCTAAACAAATCTACCAATCACAAGTGACTGCCACGAACTTAAAACCCACTGAAATCAATGACTGTTTCTTGATGAACAGCAGATACAGTAAAATCCAACTGGAAATAAACTATTTAGAAGAACTGGCATGTTATTGAAAGCTGCTGCCAGTTTACTAAATAATAATTTACATAATATTACATAATATATATTAACTCAATTGTGTCTGACAGTTTTTTACCTGTTTGATGCTGAAGCTGGATATTGCATAAATCATCTCTGGGTTTTCACATAGTTCTGTTGGTCTAGTCAAGAGTAAAAAGTCATTAATAATTTATTCTAATTGCTTGATGTATTTTAACTTATTTTTTTACAACTCCTAGATACTAAACACACAGATATGTACATGCATGGTAGCAATAGCTCACCTTAACCACTTAGAAAAACGAACTTTTTGTTTTTGTGAAAGAGCGAGTTGTCCATCCTTGTCACTAGTCAAAGAATAATGAGATACATTCATTTATTATTGTCGTAAAACAAACCTTAAGCACAATAAGAAAGACGTACACAAAACAGTGCAATGTCAGATTTGTGAACTAAAATTATCTGCATAATGACGTAAAATGTAAAATTATTATCATTGCAGCTGTTCTACATAATAAATTGAAGTAGCGTCAGTTAATTCAATTCCCAAATGAAATTTTACAATGAGAATAAAGAGAGCAAGAACTCTACATGTAGATCTGCAGAGTGTGTTGCATTAGAAGACCATTCATAATGTGAGAGTAATCAATCAATCAATAACTTTATTTACCCACGGGATCATTTCACTAAAAAGTGGTCTTCTAAAGAGCCGTGCACATTAACCTTAAAAGATATAACGTAGTACTAAAAGCGAAAACTATTATACCTTAGGGCAATATTGATTATTGGGCTCATACATGTATTTATAAAGTAACATGTCAAAGCTCAATTCAAAATATTTAGTGGTTACACCTAGAGTTGTAATAATAATCATACAGTGTGTATTGTTAATGCCAGGTATAAATTTTATTAACATCATTGCATTGTTTAATTCTAGATTTTTTGAAACCTGCTAAAAGTTTCTTGGAAAAAGAATTGATGAAATAAAAAGAAATTTGTTTATTAATACAATAGGAAAACAAATTATGCCTTTTTTGGATAGGTTTAATTCATACTTGAAATAATCTGGATAAGCAAATCTTTCCTTCTGATCAACATCCAGCCAGGGGGGGAACAGCTTGCCATTTATGTACGACGTTTTCCTAAAAATTAGCAAGACAAAAAATCAATGTGGCCTATTGACAATCTGACAAGCCAGACCACTCTCCATTCCCAGCACATAAATCTAATTTTTAGAAGAATTGCAGCCACAACTCATCCTCGATTGGATGAAATGTTAGATAATCTAGCAGCATTTTGACACATAATGAGAAGCACTGAGAGATCGAGTGAAGGGTCATACTCAAGAGTTTAACATAATAACCCCTCTCAGGAGGATACTATGTTTGAATAATTGCATTACAAAATAAAAATAAATGACTATTTTTAAATTTGAAATGTAGGACATTTAATTAATGCGTTATTCATTTGAACTGTCAGATTCAAAAATCAAAATAACAAGAAAACTGTCACAAAGAGGAAAATATTCCATTGGTCTTCACATATTCGTGCTACAGGTGTATTATATACTCAAATTTGAACCAATGAAAGAAAAGAAAAATTCTTGTAGATCAATGATTTTGAGATACATTCTCTAATTAAAGTACTCTCAATTGACAGTGCTAGTTTTGAAGAAAATCATCTTGGAATTGTACAGGTAAGTGAGAAATATTTGAGACATCTTTGGAAACCTTCTGAACATCCTCACTAATGCTTGAAATATCTCAAGAAATCTTTGAAAGTTCCTTGAAATTACTGGCTATGTTTGAATCCCCTGGCTAAATCCTCACAATCCAAAGAAAACAATCTCATACCTGTGATTTGGAAAAATTTACACCATATAGGTTCTTACTTTAAGACATCCAGCTCTTTTGGAGTGAGATGAGGTCTTTTGTCCCCAGTACTACCCCCAGGGGTGGACTCTCCTGAGGACCTCAGAGAAAGGTCCTTGATACCTTTGCTGACTGACGCTGGCCCAGATGTTGAGGTTCCAGGCTTGTTAAAAAATCCTTTTATTGCTTCAGCTCTAAGAAAAAATGATTGCAACAGTCATGCTCTCTGTTCCTCATTAAGTATCTATGCCTCTACTTATCTGTACACATTACCATTCATAATATTGCATTCATGTATAGTAAGTGCTCCTTAAAAACGTTGACATTCAAAATGTAAAGCTACCTAATTCCCAAAGAGCAGTCAGGAAGAATGTGCACATAGATGTAGCTAACATTAAAGAGCATGACACAAGATAATGTAGCATTACTTAATTACCCTTTACACCGTAAGGGTAACTTGATTTTACTCTGTTTTATAGATATACATGTAGTGTTTCGCTGGAAAATACCATTACTGTAAAATCCACACAAAACTACACCCAGGACATAAGTGGGGTATTTTTCCATATCCTGACAAGTTAAGATATTGATGATGTCACTTGCTACGTTTTCACAGTTGTTTATCATTCTCGTCCCCAGGGCCCACGATCCTTCTGACCTGTGGCAGGGATCGAGAGCTCTGGACGGACCCAATTTTCTGAGCATGCCCGGGGTATTCGTTTTGAATTCTCAACCAATCAGATTTGCTACATTTGACAATAAGTCCGTGAATCGCGGACTTTTGGTGTTGGACCAAACCAGAGCTCTTGATCCCTGCCACAGGCCAGAAGGATCGTGGGCTCTGGGGACGAGAATGGGTTGCTTGTGCAAAAAGTCATTTTGTAAGTAGGAAGGTATGAAGAAGTGAATTTTATTTTCTCATGTTAAAAACAATATTTTATTACTCAGGAATAAAATTGATACATGTATCTTTATGCTGCCAGGTAACATCCTCTATGTAATTCCACAGTGACCTTCCACACATTAGTCAGATGCTCAAATCACTTAGCTAGTGGAACCATGCATTTCTGTAGCTTAATAATCTGTTGTAAACTGCCTGGGCATGTACAAGTAATGGTTACCTCTCTATTGCCTGTTTAGCCAGAAAATGAAGTTTTTTCTTCAAATCATCATCATCTGCTAGGCCACTGCTCTGTAAGAGAAAAGAAATAAAAAGTTAAAGGACCAAAAGCTTGTTATTACACTGTAACTAAACTTGCTTTGGGATCTTGCAAAAGAAAGAAAAAAACACCATTCTTCTCTGTGGAATCTTTCCATCCAATTAGTTTGGTTCTTTGGTCTCATTTGGTAATAAAATGTGGAAATCCAGGGCTTGAAGAAAGTACATCTACCATCTAGTCATCCGTCTCATTATGTTCCTGGTTCTATTTTCATTTGCCCAATGGGCAAGAGCTCAGACAAACTGCCTACAAATTAAATTAAAAAAAAGGTAAACTAAGATTTGCCCAGGACAAGCAAAATTTAAGAGCTGCTTGTCCTAAGGGCAACCTGGAATTCAAGTGTTTTTTGTGAGCCCTGAAATCATAAAAGAAAATAATGACAATTGCATCATCTTTACACGAACAAGAAAATATTCCCAGTTATCTTTATAAACATAATTCAACATGTGTACATAACACAGATTACTCTTAGACATTGTGTATCAGACTACAAAAACAATAAATTTGGATTTTCAGTCCTGCTGTCAAGTTCTCCATATTTACAGGCAGTGGCTCTTAAATGTTCCTACAATGTTCTTTAATGACCTTTTTAAGACACACATATGGTAAGCAAGACACATTTTTGGGGGTTGTTCTTATTTTTATATCATTATCTAATTTTCTACACAAGTATCTTGGGGCCATTTGTAATAAAACAATTATTCCACTTACTGTACCCTTGTTAGATATGAGCCAATTATAGCCAACTCAGTGCTGTGTGCTTCGTTGGCTATCTATCATCTTTTATAATCCATCAAATATTTTTGCTCACATGTGATTGGTCTAAACACGTCACATGACCGAATATTCCCCAGCTAAAACTAGGGAATATCCGAGAATATACCCCGATTTTCAAAACTGTGCGCGATAATAAAATACATTAGTAGAAATTTACCATAGTCTATTGTGAATCTGTGAATTTGATTGGTTATATTACCGTTTTCTATCTCCTGATAGAAAACAGTTACACATTAGTGCACATCATGCATCACGTTTGAACCTGATGTAACATAACAAAACAGTTCTTTTCTATGCATTACTTGACATTTTTTCTTTTTTATGCAATGAGACTACAGTAAATTTATACTAAAACAATTAGACTACTTGCCCTCGTTTTCTATGAGCGATAGCCAACTGGGCTGTGCTCACAAGTAGAAAACTCAGGCTCATAGTCATCCATTTGGGGCGAAAATATACTCAGATATTTGTCCTTGGAGGGGAGGCGGGGTGGCCTCAAGGTTAGTGCGCTCGACTCCGCAGCAAGCAGTCTGGGTTTTATTACAAATGAGCCCTGGCCAGGGACATTGTGTTGTGTTCTTGGGCAAGACACTTTACTCTCACTGGGCCTCTCTCCACCCAGGTGTGTAAGTGGGTACTGGCAAATTGTTGGGGAAACCCAACAAATTTGCAGGGAAGTGACCTGCAATGGACTAGCATCCCGTCCAGGGGAAATAGAAATACTTCCAGCCACTTCATGCTACAGAAAGCGAGATAAGCTCTGGCAGCTATGAGCCAGTCTTGGCTCTAAGGCTTCACACTTTTCCCATTTGTCCTTGGACATTATCTGTTCCTCAAAGCTCTGAGTTTTCCTCGAGCTACGCTCTTGGAAAACTGTTCTCTTCTCGGACAAATATCCTGGCATATGTTCATGCCAAATGGAGGCTATTGTTTATATATCTAACATGCATAAATAATGATAACAACTATAACAATAACAATAATAAACAAGGTGCACTATATAATACATGTAACAGTAACAGTAATAGTAATAATAATCGTATCCAAAAACTTATAAATACTTCATGAGCCTAACAGCCAATCAAAACACTGAGAAAGCATCACATGCATGAGCTTTATATCTGTTGTAGTTTAATTTTTACCTCTGGTTTAAATTTTTTTGAACCAGTTTGAAATTTTTAAACTGGTTTTATTTTTTTGTACTGGTTTCATTCTTCCCAGACCAAGACTGAGGCTCAGCAAAGTACTATTTAATATTAGTTTTGAGTAACATTGAACAAAAAGTCACTGCATATTATCAAAGAAATAACATTATTGCCAGAATGTGTTCATAATAAAAAATCTTCAATGCTCAATTTCAACTGTCTCCTTTTTTCGTTGTCATTAAATTTTACACGAGTAGCTGAACAAGCAGTGTCTGACATTTGCAAAATGTAGAATGTAAAGGCGGAAATACAACATAATGCAGACCCACTTGGTGTGCGGTTAGCTTTTGTTTGAGCTTAGGGACATTGTACATGCTTATCAGGGTGAAGCGCTCATTTGATTCATTAGGGTTAAGCACACAGTCTAGTGATTAGGGTTAAGCTCTCATTTTGGAATGGTTAGATTTTATTGGGGGTTAGGGGCACTTCACACCAGAGTTAGCTCGTGCTATTGTACCAAGTCACTAAAAACAACAGGTGTTTAGATATTTGATTTTTTGTTTATTTCAACAAAAATACAAATCATAAATACTCTAAATAGCCTTCTTGCAAGCTGCAGAAAATGACAGCTCAGTAGTATAATCAAGTTCAATGTTCTGAGTGCTAGCTGTGCAAGGATATAAGCGGGTGGGTGAAATTAATGTGTTTATTCTACCAAATTTGGTTACAACACGTGTATAACTATTAACAACTTCTTCAATTTTTCCCAGAAGAAGATTTGAGTGAAGGGGCGACGCTTTGTCAACACGATCAATTTTAATTGAGACAAAGTCTCCAACTTTGAATTTCTGATTTCTAGCTTCATTTTTCTTCTTGGTTTGTTCCACCATTTTGTTGTTGTACTTTTCCTGATTTTGAGAAATTTTTTGCCGTTTATTGGGTCTTTCCTCTTCATCTTCACATTCTCTTAAATCATCAATTACACTGAGGTCTGGATGTGTTTCATCTTGAGCCTCCTGATGACCAGCCTCTGAATTTGTAGAAGTGTAAACTTCTCTATGGCTTTTTATACCATACACAGCTTCATATGGTGTCATCTTTATTGCTCTGTGGTAGCTGATATTCCTAGTATAAGCCGCTTCTGGGGCTTTTTGACACCATTGCTTAATATTTTTGGATGAGGTACTTAATATCAAGGCTCGCATGTCCTCTTTCCATGATCGATTAGATCTCTCAACCAAGCCTTGAGTTGTTGGAGTTCGCGGAGAACCGTGAGCCACTTCAATTTTATTTTCTTTACAAAAGGCTTCCATCTTTTTGTTGGCAAATTCTTTACCGTTGTCTGTAAGAATTTTTTGGGGAAATCCATAGGTGAAGCAGTAGCGTTCGAAAACTTTAAGTGT
>CM042752.1:5101738-5114238 GCA_022496165.2 Catalaphyllia jardinei
CCACCAACTTAACTCTACTTGTAATGGACTGCTGTTCCGCATGTATCACGCATAGGCCAACAAATATGGCAATAATTTTGACGTTCACTTCGGAATAATTGTCATTTACCCATTTCGAAGTTATTTCTCTTCCACGATGAGCGGTTCTATTATGAGCAACACAAAGTACTTCGTAAAGTTGTCCTTTAGGCACTACCGTTTTTTGGTGTGAAGTTATTATCGAGTCATTTGAATAAGACCACTTCTTTCTGTTGATTGTCATTGATTCCCATTTCGTGAGCTTTACTTCTTCCGATTGAATTCCTAGCTGCTTCTCTGTCTTGTGTTTGAGATGAGCTTTAGCTTTGTGGAAGAATTCGTCTTCGATGTATAGCGTTATAGGCGAATCTTTTTTGACTTGTTTCTCTTTCAGTGCTGATATATTTTGGTAAAATGTTTCTTTCGAAACGCATTCAGCCATCTTTCAAATTTGTCAAGTCCAATTTCGTATGAAGTGCGCATGTGTGAACATTTGAATACAAAATTAGCCGCGCATTAGGGGGTCTGGGCCCAAATGAGTTATAATAATAACAAATATGGGGAGCAATTGCATCAAATCTTTCGTGGCAAAGTGGATAGAGGCGCAGAATTACAGAGTGGGAGATCAGGAGATCAAGTCAGGTAAGGTCTGAGAAAAAGAAAGAGTAGTAAATATCTGTGTGTATAGAGGGGTAGTGGGGAGGGCATGGTCAGGGGGGTAAATGGTATATCAGGGGGAGAGGGTCAACAGAGAGAACAGGGTAGAAAGGTAGGGCCAAAAAAAATTCCTATTTTTTCCGTATTTATTCTTTTCAATCCCCCCAAAAAATACCATGCCCCTTTTTTTTACCACACCCCAAAAGATGAAAGCCCTTTTCAGACAGTTGATAAATAAACTGGTTTGAAAAAAAATAAACTGGTTCAAAAAAATTGAACTGGTTTGAAAAAAAATAAACCAGAGGTTAAAATTAAACTACAACATATCCAATAAAACACTCCTCGTTAGTATTCTTTATATAAAGAATACTGATAAGGCATAGCTTGGTTTTTTGTATGCTGATATCTTCCCCTCACAATTTGAACCTTTGTTCAGACTCCCAAGACACCCACTTTTTCAGGGATGTTTTTGAAGCCGTTCAAAAAACTCGCAGCACGTGTTTTATCAGGTCTAAAACCACGAGGCGCAGCCGAGTGGTTTTAAACCTGATAAAACACTCCTGCTCCTTTTTTAAACATTACATAACGATCATAATAATAATCATAATAATGATTGAGAACAATAATAATAATAATAATAATAATAATAATAACAATAATAACAATAATTATAATAATAATAACTATAATAATAATTTACATGTACATGTAAGACCAGTCCAAACAACTTACTGTTTTGATACAGAGTTCTGCTGCATCAGTATACAGTGGCAGTGCATCATCAGGTCTACCCCTTTCATCTTCATAAAGTGCTTGCTTCAGAAGAAATTCTGCTCTTTCTACACCATTCTTCAACAGCAAAAAAAACACACAAACGTTTCCATTAAAAAGACAAGATTCTAATATAAATTAAGACTTGTAGGACTGATGAGTCGAATAAGAAATTTGAAAAAAATCCCATTTAAGTAAATTAATGGTTTACCTCCTGTGAAGACTTGATAGAAGAGGGTGTTCTTTTTGAACCTGGAAAATAATCAAAAATCAAAAGTTTAACCAGCTAATGTTTAATTTCTGTTGTACATGTAATGTTAGCTTAGTATCCCATAGTTGTTTGACACTTACATGTACGTAAAAGCTTAATATGGAACAGCTGGTCTGTTGCAATATCATCAATTGTATGAAACAATCTACAGTGTAATATAATGTAAAGCCACTGCATAAGAACCGTCAAGAAATTATACAACCAGGAAGAAAATGCTACCTTGTTCTTGTGCACGAAGTTCTTCCGCTCTTCTGATGTACTGCGAGGCTTTATCCTTCACGTCTAGGGTAGGGTCGTACGACAACGCTTTTATCAGAGCTTCTGCAGCCTCGATATAGAAGAAAGCGGCTGCATTCCCGCTGCCAATCTTGTCTAAATCTACTGCTTGTATCGCTAATCTGTAGCCGTCATCACAAAGTTCCTTAACGTCCACCATTTTGTTTTGATGAGAGGGCGCATATCCTGAAGGGCGTATCGCGGGCTCGATTAATAAACGTGAGCTAGCAGCTAGCACATGAATAGTTATTGTCTTACATATCACATATTCTGTACAATGTAGTCTGTCTCCGCCCACAAATAGCAAAGACTAATCGTGGTGGGCGGAGCTACACGCAGACCGTGGTTACAATAGTCAAGAAGAAGAGCGGATGATCGTCATCAGTCGTCTTCATGTATCACACAGCAGTGTACCCATCTCTCTCCGATTGCGCTGGTCCTATCTCCTGCCGTGTGCTACATGAAGACGACTGGGGATGAGTCAGTATTAGGTTGAGCAAAGCCTCTAGCCAATACCTTAATTGAGGAAGTTCGCGCCCAAAACTTCCCACATACAGATTTTTTTAAAACTTTGACTGCAATTAGAAAATGGTAAGATTAGATTAAAAACGTAAAAAAAATTGGGGGTCACCTAACACGTTTTGAAGATACGGCGTATCACAGACCATAGCATTCCTAGGATTTCCAGTCATTCGAGGCGATTCTGGCCGGATTTATTACTATCGGCATATATTTAAGTTGAAGAATCATATCTAAGTCATGTGTGCTTAACACGGCATATATAGGCTTATTTGATAGATCTTTGCTACATGTGTCATTGAATCAGGTAGAATTAGCCTTCTAGGTCACGCACACCTGTATCCATGTACCAATTCGACCCTATTTAAATAGTACATGAGAAATAACTAAAACTTCCCACGTACAGACTTTTTTGTTTTTTAGTATAATGGAAAGAATCAGAATAGGAAGTGATCTGGAAAAAAAAGTGGGGTCACCGAGCACCCAACAAAGATATTCGCACACCAAGTTAAGTTGAGTTTCGAGCGTGCGCACTAGAGATGCGCAGTAGCAATGGGCGCGAACGTCCTTAACTTGCCCTTCGGTTGTGGCAAAAAAAAAATCGATCTTTAAGACATTGACAAATCACGATATCTTTTTATAACCGAGTCCAACAATCGTTTTACCATTCCATTATCACGATTTTTTTTTCATATTTGAATCACTCTCTGACAGCTCATTACCATTTTTCACCCAAAGCGTCGTTACAATTATGCATGAGCAAAATATTATTTGCAGCAAAATACAGGTTGTGTTTTCACTAGGACAATTTTAGCTAGATAAAGTCAGGAAAGTCCGGAAATACAATGAAAACACTTTCTGTAGTGTTTAGCGAGTTAATAATGCCAACTGTTTTCACAGGGAAAAACAGCGGGTTTTCTCGCCTTTACGACAGGAAACTCACGCAGAGTTATACTACCTCGCAAGATGGTTTAACTTGTCCCGATAAATACCGAAGCCAATCGCATCGCGTGTAGTGACAGATGTCTGCCAAACAACCTGGCAAAATTATTTTCCAGACGCGCGCTTCGTGGTTCTTTCGAAACAAAACCTTGTATGCTTGTAAACGTAACGAATTGCTTAACACTTCCCAATTCTTTCGCCGTTTTACAATTAATCCGGACCCTCTGGAAGCTCGGATCTCTCGTCCAGGCCTTTACCTGTTTCACAGCGTCGGCATACAGAGTCAATTGAATTCCCGCCGATTACGGGCAACCAGCAGTTCTTCCATACCAAGTTCCTATGCCACATGCGTCACCCTCGACAAGCTCAGTCCCGAGCAGCGAAAGCGAGACATTAATCGCATCCTTTGAACGAAACTTCTTCTCTTTCGCAAAAACAAAGCGAGAATCAGTACTAGTGAACTCATTGAAAGCCCTTCCTCTCCCACCATTTTTGAAAGTTGCACAGATTTGTAATTTGAATCTTCCGAGTTAATAGTGGCTTAAAATTTCCCAGTTAAAACAGATGTCATGTTTAACTAGCTTATGTCGGTCTGTAAACAAACATCTAGGAAGAATATTCAGCTAGTTAATCGGCCTGGTGAAAACACAGCCACAATGAGAGATACTTTTTGCTACCGGCTTTTTTGTCCGGTCCACACCACGTAGGAGAAATTTGAAAACGGTGTTTTTTCTCCCGGAAAATACATCAAACGTTTTCCGTTCACACCACGCCCGGGGAATTATAAAATGCAATAGTCACCGGTCATTTCAGTTTAGATTTGTGTTTGAGGAAAATTCAACTCGTTTTTCGTGCACACTTGAATGCAAAGCCGGCGTCTTCAAATTCCTCTGATTTGAAGAGCGTTTTAAAAAAGCAGTTTTTGTGAGGGATTAGTGTGGACGGTAGTCCTAACCGTTGGAATAAAGCACCCCTTTCAATAAAGCACCCGTTTTAAATTTATCCCGCTTAGTTTAGACGAGGTCTTAAAGAGAACTCGCTCGCCTGTGGCCTCATTTTTTAACACTCTAACTAGTACGATGGCCATTTCTGTAACGTCTGTGGCCATTTCTGTAACGTTTGATTTGTGAACTGATCCGAACAAGTTAGGTTATATTGAGTCGAAAACGCGGTGGAACTGAAGCACTCTAGTAATTTCTACTCTTATAAATAATTGGGAAACGTTATTTACACTTTATCCAATTCACCAAGCCATTAATAATTTAAGTTCTACTCTTGTCCTTGCCGTTTCACTGATGTACCGCCACTTTAGTGTGAAAAATGTACTGGAGCTGAAGCCAAGGGAGGGGACTCGCGGCGGGAGACTCCATATTAAAAGAGTCGGGGAAGCCCATAGCCTAGCTTAGGGGTGTAACTCAAAGATTTTGGTCTCACTTTTGGTGTTCACGACGAAAGTGTCTTTTAGGATGTATCTCGGTTCATCTCAGTCAAACTGATTCACTGGGTATTATGTATTGCAAGTGTGAGGTCAATACTCCAAGCTTTTTCTCTCAAATTAAGAAACTAAATGTGGCCGAATATGTTTATCTGCGAACACTTTTCGTTAAATCCAAATTCACAAACAATTTTCTTTCGAAAGTAAACTAGGCAGGTGAAAATCCCTGAGCTCAACAATATACAACTATACAGGCAAAACTGCGCTGTTATGAAGAAGCTCCAAATCCGGAAGTCGAAATGGTAGCTTTAGGGCAGGTCATCAGACCACGAAGTTTTCGGTCAAATCCGTGTATTTCCGCAAACTTATTATGACTCACAGCTTCTTGCAGTATCATTCAACCCATTTAATAGCGAATCCTTTCTCCGCAGGTGACTGCCTGCTTTCTGTGCATAATTTATGGGGTCATTTAGCACGCCCTCGTGCTCGCGCATTTCGCAGATTTGTCTTGATATCTAGCTCTGTCAGTTGAGAAAGGGCAATATATTTGGTGACCATGTTTGAAATCCTGAAGCTGTTACGACAAGAAAGAATGCCGACAATAGAAGTGAAAATATAACAGCGCTGGCTACAAACACGGTTGTCTAGAGAGCTTTATTCTCCTAAAAGAAACTTTCCACTTCTTGTTGGGGCGTCTACTGGCTTTTGATCATGTTCTGTTTGTGAAGCGTTTCATGATACACAATCACATAGAAACGTGTAATAAAAAGGATACGCGACATCCCAACGAGAGCCATGAAAACGTTTAAATTGGTTAGTGCCAGTCTAAATTACCCATAAATATAAACAAGGATCCAAAACCCAATAACCGCTACCTTGATATTTCTCTTTTCAAAAATATAAGGCTAGTGCATAGTAAATCTCATGGCTACAAGTCTTTCCAAAGTAACAAATATCAGATGTTAAGTTGAACTGAGATATTCATTCTTTCATCATTTTTATTTGCCATTAACCATATAAAAGAAAAGGAAAAATAATAATACACTGATACACATCAATTTATAATGACTTAGACTACAAATGTTTAAGGTGGTAATGACAAGGAAGCCTGTATAGAAGCCGGCTTCCTGACAATATAGGGTACATCATACGAACTGTGGGGACAACATGAAATTTAAAATGTATTATTTTAAAATAAAAGAAAACAAAAGAAAAGGAAAGAAGTATGTAGCTCAACAAAGAGTATATTTGATTAAAAAAGAAGGAATGTTTTAAGTCTTTTGCAAACAAACGGACGCTTTCACTGTTTTGAATTTCAGGACTTTCAGGACGAGTTGAAAAATTTAGGTTTTCAAAAAGCAGTATAAGAGATTCCTATTGAGCACTCAAAACTGACCATAGTCTAACAGCTAGCTATATAAGATAATGCTGTACATTATACAGGATATCATTCTCTTTTCCTTTATTCTAGCTTGTATTTATGCATGTCTTTCTTCTCTTACGATAATGATATCGTCTTTATGGTAACTATTAATTTTATTCTTAACATGCGGCCAACGCCTACTTATATCTACACATGATAGTGACCAACTCAAAAGCTCATTGGCTACTTTGGTCGCTGTACACGACTAAATAGTCTTCTAGTTAATTTATGTTTGTATTTTGTCTGTACTATTGTAAACTGTGTGATATTAAGTTGTTTATTTTCTGTAAACAGTGTAAAGTAATACACTTAACTTATCGCAGTGCATAGAAACGAACCGTGCAATTCGGAAATCGTATCCGTGTAGTGCGCACTCTCTCTAGCTGTCCTCATAGTTAGGCCTATATTATCTTATTCATATTTGTCTTATTTATGTCCCTCTCATAACCTACTCACGTTGACCTCAATTAATTACATAGCTCTCTCTGTAGACTAACAATTACTATTTCTTTACTGATCTGTAGTTTTTAGTGTGCAATCTCTTTTCCTTCCTTGATTATCCTGGCCCGCCTCGATTAGCGATCAAGACTTAATTGAGAAGTAGTGAAATTTTCGGTTGCTCGCTTTGTTGCGCATGCACCAAACAATTGGCACGTTTTATACAGGATAAACGATGGCTGCAGTAGAAGACCAGTTAAGATGCCAGTTGTCGCTAAACAGGCTAGCAAGATGTTGGTGTTGGTCTGAAGTCTTGGTTTTCTCTCCTTCACGGCCATTATCACCAGCACATCGAGCAGAACTGTTAAGGGACAAGATATGCTGTCAATTGATGATGGGCGCGTTTCATTCGACCAAAAATTTCGGTTTGAATTTCCGAAGTTTTTGAATCTCGATTGGAGCAATATTTTTCACCACGCCGGACCGATCTCGTTTCATTCCCCCCTGAGCACATTTTACTCGTCAAAATGCTGAGAAATCAAGAAAAACTGACTGTTTTAAGCGCCGTAAGCTGCTTCCTGGAAAGAAATTTAACACACATTCATGATTAGTTTTAGCAAATTCTTCATTGATATTTACCTGACCGACTCAAACACCATTTTCGTGTGATGAGAGTAACTCGCGAACTTTTCTAGCCGGAGAGTATGCAAACAAAGCGAACTGACCCGCACACGAAACTGATTCGGAACAACAGTCCACATATCTCCAGAAATCAGATCCTAACGTTTTTGTGGATAATACGCAATCAAGAACAGGCTCGTACTATGGCAGATCATTATATTCTGCATCCAGTGTCGACTCGAAAGAATCGCTGCCATCTTGTAGCTTTTCACGGCTAAAGGAACTGGGGCAGATTCATACCGGGTAGAAATGCCAATTCCAAATTTCCAGGAAAAGGACAACCTTGAGAGGTGGACCAAAATTTTCGAAACGAATTTACGAAAACTTTCTGTTCCATTCGATTTTGAACCGGAATTTCCGGAAATTTTGGTCCTGATATAACCAACCAACATTTCTTGTGTAGCCTTGCATGGTCATCTTATCTTTTTCACGGATAGTTTTGTAGCCTTGTCGGAACGGAAGCGTAATCAAGTGAACTTATTCGGTAACCTTATTTGCAATCTCGTTTGTGCCGATTGCAAGTATTTTGCGATAATTTTTCCGTGGGTTCCTTGTTTCTGACTTCATTTGCGGCTCTTTCTCGATCAGTTAGGCAGATTTATTCCGAAGTTAAAGTTGTTAAACTAAATTTTTGTTGCCTTTCAATTTTGGTCGTGGGTCTATCTGCAGATACATCAGAAATCCAGGAATATCACCCAATGATGCGCCGATCATTCCGCAATATATAGATTTAGGCCAGCCTAAAAGCGTAGCTCCAGGGCCAGGTTGATCAGAGCACGATTAAGCTAACCGAGGAAAAGGTAGAATTTTGATTTGAGTTTTGTAACTTTGCGGTGAGGTTTTCTGTACATTGTTTGGCCTCCTGTTTTGAGTTTTAATGATCACCATATAAACAAGCAGCAAAAAAAATGTACAAAGAAAAAGTTATAATTTGGTTAACTTTTAAACTTGGGTTTGCGTCAACCGTCTTCTGAACAATCCAGCCCTGTTTTCAACAAGTTAAGCTGACACGAGCCCGCGATCCGAACAAAAACCAACACTTGGTCAGCGGTAAACTTCCATGCTGCTAGCCATTTTGACCATAAGAAAAGAGTTGCATGGGTTCATATTTCTATGCATACGTGTGGTTCCTTTTTCTATAATTATGGAGCTCCGCTATAAGCGATTTGCCGAAAAATTTCCTTTACGAAATCTCCTCTCGCTCTCTTCTCTGCCCCAGGAAGATGTGTAAAGAGTTGCTAAAGAAAGCAGAAGCCTTTTGAGTGATGTGACACCAAGCATCCCTCCTTGGTCTAACTTTCCGTGTGATAATCATTGAACGAGTGAAATAAAGGGACTATTAAGTTGTACGTTCTCTTTCGTTTCCTTTTGTTATCACGTTTCATCCGCAAGTTGTATTGCAAATTTCCTGGCCTGCTTCAAATGAGAACGAGGTTGGGTCTGCTTAGGGCAAGATGAAGCCTGAGATTAAGTAAAAATAGTGACTGGAAGACCTCAGGAAGCCGTTCCTTGTACTACAGCCCTGGTCCATTTCACGCTTCTTGATTCCTGCTAAGACTTCCTTCTTGTTTATTCGACCTTAAAGCGAAAATAAAACTTTTTTCGGCCGTCTTAAATCCGTATTTCACTTATTACCATATGGAAAAAATTTCAGATAGTTTTTTTTTAAAATTAGTAATGGTAATAGGACTGAGTGAAGTCCAAGTCGGTCTGTAATCATACGAGTGATAACAAAATCGGACGACCGCGAAGCGGGAGTCTGATTTGTTCATCACGAGTATGATTACAGACCGAATTGGACGACACGAAGTCTTATTACCAATTAATCCTAAAAATTGCAATTTTCGAGAAAAGAATAGCCAAGTTATGAAAGAAGGGAAAATTCGCATTAAAATACCTACAAAGGAGATGAAATACATCCTACAGGTAATTAGGCGCTTTGAATGTGATTGGTTAATTTAAACTACAACTTCGAATGTGATTGGCCTATTGTACTGTCCGATAACAAACTGTCCAATAACAAAGTGTCCAATAACAAACTGTCCGATAACAACTTGGCAAGTGAATTAGTGGAAAAATAGGAGTTTTTTAAACCAATCACAATCGAGGAAATTGTAATTTTTATGATTATATACGAAAATGAGAGTGATCTCATTTTCGTGTGTCTTACTTTGACTGTGCAATCACAGTTATCGTTATCGGCAAAAATTAAAAAATACTCAATTAACAGTCAATAAACTTAAAGTTATTTTTCGAGCTGGAAGAGGAAAGGGGTTGATATTCACTGAAAATACGGGGGAAATACACACCTGTACTACAGTCCGCAATATTAACAGCGAATTTACTTAGCACGGCAAGCGTTACTTAGAAACAATTGAAACATGGGAGAAATGAATCATAAACAGTTGGTCAGTATCAAATATAATTTTCTAACTAATGGCCCCACTTTTTTTGGTTTCCGCTGATTTGCTGGCGTTAAGTCAAGTTGGACACGTGATTCACACATGAAATATACTTCACCTCAAAACTCGTTTCACACTCAACTCGTAATTGACGTAAGGGAAGGCAACAAAAAAATTACGCCAATCCTCTTTTTAGGTCAATTAGGTTAATGGATGGGAAAATTTGGAGTGGAAACACTACAGTGGCGGTACATCAGCGCAACTAGGACCAGAAAATAACAACCTGGAGCGCTTCAGTTCCATTGCGCATTCGACTTGACATCGACCAACTTCTCCGGATCAAATTTTGCAAGCGTTATAAAAATGACCACGGAAGGCGACACGCAAAATGTTCCAGTGAGAGTTAGTTTAATTAGCACAGTTATCATTAACGGAATATCTTGTCCCTTGACAGTTCTACTCAATGTACTGGTGATAATTGCCGTCAAAAGAAGACCAAGACTCCAGACTAACACCAATATCTTACTGGCCTGTTTAGCGGCGACTGACGCGGTGTTAACAGGTCTTCTGGTCCAGCCATCGTTCATTCTGTGGGCAACGCTCAAGTTACTTGAGAAGACGACTCTGGAAACCATAGACGCAGCCCATTTTCACAGCTTGTCTCTACGCACCGCCGTCGTGAGTTCCTCGCTTCATCTAATGCTGGTCACGGGAGAGAGGCTTATAGCTATCAAGTTCACCATGCGTTACCCCTATGTTGTTACAAAGCAGAACATTAAGCGCGCAGTGATCGTGTTTTGGATCTTAGCTATCGCTTGGGGGATAACTGACATGTTTACACAAATCTATGCCGATAGCCTTTTATTTTACTTGAATTCTACACTAGCTATCATTCTGATTTCGTGTGTTCTCTTCATTGCATGTTCTTATGTGATTTTGTACCTTGAAACGCTTCGCCAGCATAAGAAGATCAAAACCCAACAGCTACCGCAAGACTCTGTGGAAAGATTCGCTCAAGAAAACAAAGCGCTTAGGACTACTGTGTATGTGGTCGGCGCTGTTGTATTTTGCCTTCTACCAGCAGCGTTTTTACTTTTATGGGTAATTTCGCTTCCGGCGGGTGTAAACCCCACGGAGTTTAAATTCTTTAATGCCTATACACCATGGATTTCCACTTTTGGCATGCTTAACTCGCTTGTTAATCCGCTGATATACTGCTGGCGGCAGACAGAAATGAGGAAGTTTGTATTTACATTTCAAGCCCGCCAAGTCGTACTTCCTGTAAACTGAAGTTAAATGTATGGGACACTAAACTTACTGTAATTGATGCTGTTGCAGATGTAGACCCACACTACGACGAAGAAATTAAAATTGCGAGACTCATCGAGACATTGTTTAGTCTGTATCTTACCAGTGCTTATCGTGCGATCGCGCTTGTATGTGTGAGGCTCCCGCGGAGGAGCGGGGTGGGGGGGATACTTTTTGCTACCGGCTTTTTGTCCAGTCAACACATCAAACGTTTTCCCCTCACGCCACGCCCGGGGAATTATAAAATACAATAATCACGGGTCATTTCAGTTTGGATTTGTGTTTGAGGAAAACTCGGTCATGAAAATCACATGATCATCGTTTCTCCAAAATCGTTTTTCGTGCGCACTTAAATGCAAAGCCAGCGTTTCCAAATTCCTCTGGTTTGAAGAGCGTTATAAAAAAGCGGTTTTAGTGAGCGATTAGTGTGACGGTTGTCCTATCCGTTGGAATAAAGCAGCCTTTTAAATTTCTCCCGCTTAGTTTAGACGAGGTCTTAAAGAGAACTCGCTCGTCTGTGGCCTCATTCGATCCTTAACACCCAGTTGCACAATCTCTGATCTAACTAACTGAGTTAACAAAGTACATACGCACAAGACCAGGAGCTCCTCTTCAGACAACTGTTATATTACCTCTTCGATGCTAAGCCTAAATCAAAGGTCTTTTGCCAGATTTGGAGATAAACTCTGGAATTCCTAGCGGAAAAAATTTCGACAACTCCCTAAAAGTGCCACTGAAAAGCATGTACATGATTTGCTACTCCTAATAATGGAGGCTGAGAATAACTATTTTGAAACGCTTATTCTTCCGTATAAAATTGCAAATTCTACATAATTTATGTATAAGATGCATAGTTTTGTTAGACTTTCTTTAACTTTCCTCCTGTTTTAATTTTCATGTCATCTTGTTTTCATTCCTTTGATCTAATATTGTTGTAGCTTGTATTGTGATTGGACTGATAATTACTGGTTATTGTTAATGGGTTTAAGTTGTTGTCCTTTGTAATTTAATTTTTTTGTTAATAAAATTAGTTCATCGGTTTAACCACGAACTGCGTGTAGCTCCGCCCACCACGAGTAGCCTTTGCTATTTGTGGGTGGAGACAGACTGTACCCTTTGTATCTGTTTGATTAAAAAAAATAAATTGAGCATAAAACATTGAAGATTTTATCCGTCGCCTTCTTTGGCCATTTCTGTAACGTTTAATTGTAAGCTTTGATCCGAATAAGTTAGCCCGGTAAGTTAACTTATATCGAGTGAAGAATGCGATGGAACTGAAGCGCTTCAGTAAGTTCTATTCTTATAAATAACAGAAAAGCGTTATTTACACTTTATCCTAGTCACCGATCCATTTATCAT
>CM042752.1:5116738-5126738 GCA_022496165.2 Catalaphyllia jardinei
AGGTATATTTGATTAAGAAAGAAGGAATTTCTTAAGTCTTTTGCCAAACAAACGGATGCTTTCAGTGTTTTGAATTTCAGTTAAAAATCAAGGTCCTATCGCGATGCATAGAGACGAATCGTGCCATTGGGAAATCGTATCCGTGTGGTGCACACTCTCTCTTGCTATCATCATTGTTAGGCCTATATTATCTTATTCATTTTTGAATGTTATTTATCCACCTCTCATAAGCTACTACGTTGTCCTCAATTAATTATCAATCAATTAGCTGATTTGGTATTTACTTATTTTTCTTTATCTGAAGTTTTTAGTGTGTAATCTCTTTTCTTTCACTAATTATCGCTGCCTGCGTCGATTAGCGTTGCTCCCTGCGGAGCCAGGGGATTAAGACTTAATTGAGAAGTAATAAAATATTCGGTTATTTACTGTTGCGCACCAAACAACTGGCACGTTTCATACAGGATAAACGTTGGTGTTGGTCTGGAGTCTTGGTCCTCTCTCCTTCGTGGTCATTATCACAAGCACATTGAGCAGAACTATCAAGGGACAAGACATGCCTTTAGTTATGCTAGTGATGATAGTCACGTTCCGTTGAACCAAAAATTGCGGCTTAAATTTTCGAAATTTTTGTATGTCGAATAGAACGGTATTTTTCACAACGCCGGACCGATCTCGTTCCATTCCCGCTTGAGCACATTTTACTCGAGAAATTACGAAAAGGTGGCTGTTTTAGGCGCCGTAAGCTGCTTCATGGAAATAAATTTAACACACATTCATAATTAGCTTTAGCAAATTCTTCATTGATATTTACCTGACCGACTCAAACACCATTTTCGTGTGATGAGAGTAACTCGCGAACTTTTCTAGCCGGAGAGTATGCAAACAAAGCGAACTGACCCGTACACGAAACCGATTCGGAACAACAGTCCACAATTTTCCAGAAAACCAGATCCTAATTTTTTTTGGAGGATATGCAATCAAGAACAGACTCGTACTGTGGCAGATCATTTTGAATCCAGCGAAGTGTCGACTCTAAAGACTCCCTACCATCTTGTAGCTTTTCACGACTAAAGGAACTGGGGCAGATTCATAGCGGGTAGAAATGCCAAATGGAACAGGGAGCTTTCCAAATTTCCAGAAAAAAGGACAACCTCGAGAGGTGGACCGAAATTTTCGAAACGAATTTCCGGAAACTTCGATTTTGCCCCGGAATATCCGGAAATTTTGGTTGAATGGAACGCGCCCGATATAACCAACATTTCGTGTGTCGCCTTGCATGGTCATGTCAACTTTGTCACGGATAGTCTAGTAGCCTTGTCGGAAAGAAAGCGTAATCAAGTGAACCTATTCGGTTATCTTGTTATTTGCAGTCTCGTTTGGGCCGATTGCAAGTATTTTGCGATTATTTTTCCGCGGGTTCATTGTTTCTGACTTAATTACGCGGCTCTTTCTCCATCAATTAGTCCGATTTATTCCAAAGTTAGTTGTTAAACTAAATTTTTGTTGCCTTCCAATTTTGTTCGTGGTTCAATCTGCAGATACATCAGAAATGCAGGAATATCACCCACTGATGCGCCGAATCATTCCGTAAAAGGAATTTGTGAAAAAATTGCTATTACGAAATCAAGTTAATGCGTTACCTGTGTTTATGCTTGGGAAAATATGAGTGGAAACATTTTCCCCACTTCCTGCATCGGTACATCAGCAACAAGTACAATAAATAAATATAACAGAAACATACTTGAGACAATACATCTGTATAACTCGACGGAAACACTGAATTAGCATGAGCTGGGGCGAACTGGTCAACTGGGTCGAACATGCAACGAGAATTTACGTTTTGATGGTCTTCCAGTCTTTATCGCGGTGTCTTCCAAAAGAAGTAGAACACAGATTATCTGCTTCTATCGAGTTATGTACACTAGTGAGATTTTTGGAGAACTCGAAGAAGTTGTGGAAACACGCGCCTGTGACGTGCATTCCAACAGCATTTCTTGTTGTCAAAAATTTTCACTGGTGTTTCTGTGAATCGATTAAAAACCAACATGTTTTTCGTCTCTTATTTTGTGGTCATGAATGCCTGTTAAGATTAATTTTATTAATGCTGTCGATCGATGTAGTTAAACAGGCGAGACGTAAGAAACCCTGGAAAAGGTCAAGAAAACATTTAGATTCTAATAGATTCTAAACAGGAAGAAAGCAATGAGGCTCGATTACCAGCCGCTGTACCCGCAGAAATTTGGAAAGAAGCTTGCGTGCTATCGCTCGGTCAATATATCAAGGCCTCGGTCTGAGATTTCCCTTAAATGCCCTCACTCTCGGTTAACAAGTGGTATACTGACTGCAGACCTCAGGAAGCCGTTCCTTGTAACTGTAGATCTGATCCATTTTACGCTTCTCGATTCCTGATAAGACTTCCTTCTTGTTTATTCGACAGCAGAGAGACAATAAAACTTAAAACTAAAAAAAATTCGTATTTCACTTATTTATTACGATACGGAAAAAATATCAGACAATATTTTTTCATTATATGAGGAAGCTCAGGAATCAAAGTGATCCCATTTTCGTCTGTCTTAATTTGACTTTTCGATCTGCGTTGTCCTCTCCATTTCACAGTTATCGTCATCGGCAAAAGTGAAAAAAATTCATCGATAATCAATACTTCTCGAGGTGGAAGGGGAAAGCGGTTGATATTCACTGAACAGAAAATACGGGGTAATTCCACACCTGTACTACGGTCTTTATTATTAACAGCAATTTTGCTTAGCAAGGCAAACGTTACATAGAAACAATTGAAACATGGGAGAACTGAGTCATGAACAGTTGGTCAGTTTCAAATATAATTTTCTGACTAATGGCCCCACTTTTTAAGGTTTCCGCTGTTTTGCCGGCATTAAGTCAAGTTGAACACTTGATTTCCACATGAAATATACTTGCCATAATTTATCGAAAGACCAAAAAAACTTGAAGAATAAAGGAACACCTCAAAACTCGTTTCACTCTCAACTCCTAATTGACGCAAGGGAAGGCAACGAAGAAATTAAGTTAATCCTCTTTTTAGGTCAATTAGGTTAATGGATGGGATAATCTGGAGTGCAAACACTACTGTGGCGGTACATCTAGAACTAGAAAATAACAACTTCGATCGCTTCAGTTCCATTGCGCATTCGACTTGACATCATCCAACTTCTCCAGATCAATTTTGCAAGCGTTATAGAAATGGCCACGGAAGGCGACACGCAACTGAATGTTCCAGTGCTAGGTAGTTTGATTAGTACTGTCATCATTAACGGAATATCTTGTCCCTTGACAGTTGTACTCAATGTGCTGGTGATAATGGCCGTCAAGAGAAGACCAAGGCTCCAGACTAACACCAATATCTTGCTGGCCTGTTTAGCGGCAACTGACGCGGTGTTAACAGGTCTTCTGGTCCAGCCATCGTTCATTCTGTGGAAAACGCTCCAGTTACTGGGGAGGACGAGCCAGGAAACCATTTTCGCAAACCGTTTTCAAAATTCATCTCTGCGCACCGCTTTCATGTGTTCCTCGCTTCATCTAATGCTGGTCACGGGAGAGAGGCTTGTAGCTATCAAGTTCACCATGCGTTATCCTTATGTTGTTACAAAGCGGAACATTAAGCACGCAGTGATCGTGTTTTGGATCTTAGCTTTCACTTGGTGGATAACTGACATGCTGGCACAAATCTATGACAACAGTCCTTTATTTTACTTAAATATTGCATTATTTATCATTCTGATTTCGTGTGTCCTGTTTATTACATGTTCTTATGTGATTTTATATCGTGAAACGCTTCGCCAGCGTAAGAAAATCAAAACCCAACAGCTACCACAAGAAGCGGTGGAAAGATTTGCTAAAGAGAACAAAGCGCTTAAGACTACTGTGTATATAGTCGGTGCAGTTGTGTTTTGCCTTCTACCAGCTGCGTTTATTCTTTTGTGGGTAGTTTCGCTTCCCCCGGGGGTAAACCCCAAGAAGGTAAAATTATTTTACGCCTTTACACCGTGGATTCGCACCTTTGGCATGCTCAACTCGCTTCTTAATCCACTGATTTACTGCTGGCGACAGAGAGAAATGAGAAAGTTTGTGTTTAGATTTCAAGCCCGACAAGTTGTACTTCATGTAAATGACTTTAATTAAATGTGTGGGACTCTGAACTTTATTGTGATGTATATTGTTGCAGATGTAGACCCAATGTATCATGATGGTGAAAATGATTGTGAAACTAAAAATGAAAACACTCTTCACTTGATTTGTGGTCCCATCCCTGAAATCAGCTCGATAACGCCTAAAAAGTTATCTAAGTCATCAAATGGTGACGACTGAAATCAAGAAATAATTCAGGTTACTCGCGTTCTATAGCTGTCAAAATTCTAATAATTTTCCGAGCCGTTTACCAGTCAAATACCGTGGTGACAAAGCTAAGCTCGTGGATTTTTTAGTTTGCTAATTGTAAGGGAGCTCATTTTCTTTAACAACCCCAAGCGATGTCAACCTTTGAACCACAAATTATTCTATCGATCCAACATTGCCTTAGCAGCATAGCAATTTTGTAATTTTTCATATGAAATAAGAAATCACCCTTGAAATTTGCCATCCATTTGAATCTCAAACTGAAATAAGCAGTACGGCAACCACTTTACGGGGACACAAAAAATAAAAAATATATACGAGGAATTTATACTTAACTAAGGTACCGCACTAACAAAATTTAGAGATGCTAAGATTCCTCGAACTATTCGGGTAATCTAGCGTCCTCGGTTTAATGTCTAATCTGCACCAAAATTTCCTCTAGTTAAACCAGTTTAACACAACCGCGACAAATTTATTTGTCCCGTTTTAAATCTTAGGAAAAGTCGGCCGTTGAGGATCCGTTTGCCTGGTGTTTTTCTCATATGTTTCCACCCGGAGGCTCCTTTGTGTTCCCCATATTGACACCAAACTTAGCACAAACACCCGATCTGTTATATCTTTAAAAATCACGCAAGTAAAAGGGTTTTTTTTTACATGATCATCGAGATAGCAATCTACACACAAGATTATGGAAACAAATTCATACGCCGAGAAAAAGTTATGAAAACTATACTCAGAAGAGCCTCTTAGCGACTCTCGCCGTCTTGTGTTTATTAGTTGCTGTGGATGCCGGTAAAATAAGCTTAACGTCATGCTTTATTTAACCAATATACTATTTGATATGGTTAGCAAGGTGAAACAGATTAGAACGTCGGAGATGATCAGTAATATATTAGCAACTTTAAAGTTTTAAACTTTTAAAACTGGTGTGATGTCAAGTGAGAAAACAAATACAGACAATTTAATATGGTTAATGTTTTAGTTTCTGCACCACTTCTCAAACTGAAAGGTTAAAAAGTTATTAAACTGCTAATTCGATTAAGTAATGGTGCAAAACTTGTTATTTTACCCGTTTTCCTGGTTGAGACACCTGATTTGAACGCGATCAAAGATCTCTCTTCGCTGTCAATAGTGATTGACGTAAGGAAAGCGATGAACAAATTAACTGTTACTCTTCTTTTTAGGTTTATGCATGGGAAAATATGAAAGGCAAACATTCTACACACTTAAGTGGCGGTACATCAGAACATACTAGAGCAAGAAAATAACGTCCTGAAGAACTTAAGCTCCATTACGCTCTTGACTTGATACTAAATTATTCGTACCAAAGTGTAGTATCGATCATGTCATCATAAAGTTTACTTATTAATAGCTACCGAAACCGTGCAATAGAAAGTGGCGCAAATAAAATTCCCCAGTGCTAGTAGAATCGGCTGATTTTAGAGACTGGGTAATTGGGGGATAACAAAATGATTAAACTTCCACTGAAGATCCGGAAAGTATCTCTCCACAACCTTTCCTCCCTCACCCGCCACGTAAATAAATCACTGCCTTTTAGTCTCACGATGAGCTCTGTAAGCCGGCTTGGTTACGACAAAATCACAGAGTAAACAAAACGACATAATCGCCGATGTCGGTAATGTTAACATCAGTTTCAGTTCAGTTCAGTTCATTTTATTTGCCTTCATAAATTATAATTATACTAATTACAATAATAACGATGCATTTGGCAGGCAGTCCAGGAAGCTATTTTGCTTATTCAAAGGACTGCCTTAAAGAATGGAGTAATGTTTATCGCTATGAAAGGTGGCAATACTCCAAGAAACGAGCAACACAAACAGCATTACACGAAACCATGCTTTTTAATTTTACCTCCCATGAATTGTGGGAAAGCCCTAAAGACTACTTCATGTAACATCTCCCTTTTTCTGAACAATAAAATATGATGGGAAAACATGTAACAGAAATAAAATGTTAAATCAAAAATCATACAAAACTGACTTTACAATAACAAAAATTAAATTTTTTTTTTTTTTTTTTTTTTAGCAACTCAACCAATGTTCAAAGTTCCACTTCTTAAGCCCTTATACTTCAACATCTTTTCTCCAGTGCTGTAAACTCAACAAATGTTAAAAGTTCAAAGTTCATTGTCTCTAGGTGACAAAGTCATCAAATCTGGAAGGGCGCACACTGGTTCTGCCACTTCGAGTGACAACCATTTGTTGTGGTTGTGAAGCCACAATCTCTTCAGCTGCAGTAGACATTGGCTGGTGACTTTCATGAGTTTGTCTCATTGTTGGTGCCTGTTTTGAAGGAGAATCTGCCTTGGCATCTGGTAATGACTCGGCTGGTGACTCTGCATGACTTGGCAGATTCGCGCCTCTGGTATCCGATGAGGCCTGTTCTTGGCTGGGATCATGACGAATGAATTTGCGATTCCGTCTGTACAGGGTTCCGCTCTCTGTTTCAATAAGATAGGAACGTGGTCCAATTTTTGCCACACAGGAACCTTTCTCCCAAGGTGCTTTAGGGTTTACAGGCTGAAGCCTTACTGGTTCTCCTACATGGAGCTCGGGCAATGGTTTTGCATGTTTGTCATATGCTGCTTTGGCCTGCTGTCTCTTCCTTTTAATGTTTTCATACACTCCATCAATAACCTCTGGCTTCAGTAATGCTTCAGTTGTTGGAATGGTGGTCCTTGACCTTCGAGACATCAATTTTTGGACTGGGCTTAGACCATTAGTGTCGGGTGTGTTACGCCACTCGAGCAAGGACATCTGGAGATCTTTGTTACCTCGTTTTGCCTTCTTTACCAGATTCTTTGCGATTTTGACTGCCGACTCAGCTTTTCCATTGCTTTGGCTATGTAATGGTGAACTGGTAGTGTGCTGAAATTCCCATTCACGAGCGAACTTGCTAAAGTGTGCACTGGAATATTGCGGGCCATTATCAGTAACCATGTCAGCAATGCCGTGTCGTGCAAAGTGGTGTTTGGTTGCATCTATCACTGATTCTGCAGTAGTATCCGATAGGAGATCAAGTTCAAAGTAATCACTGTAGTAATCAACAGTAACTAAATAGTTCTCATCGCCGAGGGTGAAGAGATCTTGCCCAACCTTTGACCAAGGGGTTTCAGGGATCTTGTGGGTCATCAATGGTTCCTTTTGTTGTCTAGCTAAGAAGTCATTGCAAACTTCACAGTTTTGAACTTGATCTTTGATTTGGTCTGCCATGCTTGGCCAGAATAGCACATCACGTGCTCGCCGTACACAAGCATCAGGCCCGAGGTGGCTGGAGTGAGCTCTTGCAATCATTTGAGATCTCATAGAAGCAGGGACAATCACTTTCATTCCTTTGTACAAGACACCATCTTGAACTGTCAACTCTTCTTTATAGTTCCAATACTCACGGATACAAACCGGCACTTCCTCTTTGGTAAGCGGCCAACCTGTCATAATCATGTTCATGAGACTTTGTAATGTGGCATCTGCAATTGTACACTGTTTGATCTGCTGATGAGTGCCTTCTGATAAGCGCATGTAATCAAGCTGATTGATGTCAGCAATCTCTTGAAACAACAATTGCTCTTGGCTGAGCTGGAAGATTTGATACTCTGGGATGCTTTCATGTTGGCTGCGATCTGCTTGGAGGTAAGCTCTACTTAGCATATCAGCGATGTACATTTGTGGACCAGGGAGGTACTTTACATGAAGATTATACTTCTGTAATCGAAGGAGCATACGTTGCAGCCGTTTTGGTGCAGAGTGTAGCGATTTCTGGAATATTGGTACCAATGGCTTGTGGTCGGTCTCCACTGTAGTTGATTCTCTTCCATGTAGGTACTGATTGAAACGGCTGCATGCGAAAACTATTGCCAAGCACTCTTTTTCTATTTGTGCATATCGGCGCTCTACAGCTGACAATGACCTTGAGGCAAATGCCACAGGCTGTCCATTCTGAAGAAGCGTAGCTCCCAGGCCAGACTCTGATGCATCGCATTGGATGGTGGTTTCATTGGCTACATCATAGTATTTGAGCACTGGTGTAGAGCTGATCATATTCTTGATGGTTTGGAATGCTTCTTCTTGCTGACTTTCCCACACAAACAGGGCATTCTTCTCGGTCAATTTGCGTAGTGGTTCAGACACTTCTGAAATAGTTGGCATAAATCTGGAAAGGTAGTTGACACATCCTAGGAGGCGTTGAACTGCTCTCTTGTCGTCTGGTCGAGGCATGCTTACGATGGCCTCCACTTTCATGGGATCTGGCCTGAGTCCTTCTGATGTGAACGAATGGCCCATATAGGTGACTTGGTCTAGCCTCAACCTCAACTTCTTCTTGTTTAACTTCAGATTCATGCTGCGAGCACGATCCAACAAGTTCAGTAAATTGCAGTCATGATCCTTTAGAGCATCTTCCATAGTTTCTCCACTGCCATAGCACAGAATGTCGTCTGCAATTACTTCTACACCATTGAGACCTGCAAGTGCTTCATTTTGACGACGCTGATATTCTTCGGGTGCACTGCTGATACCTTGTGGCATTCGTAAGTACCTGTACCTTCCAAATGGGGTCCAGAATGTAGTGAGCAACGAGCTTTCTTTGTCTAGCTTTACTTGGTAAAAGCCATCCTTCGCATCCAAGACAGTGAACACTTTAGCCTGGGCTAGCTTTGGCAAAACTTCATCGACTGTAGGCATCTGGTATTTTGGCCTCTTGATCGCTCGATTTAGATCTCGAGGGTCTATGCATACTCTTAACTTCCCAGGTTTCTGCACTGCTACTAAGCTGCTTATCCAGTCGGTTGGCTTGGTTTCTTGGATAATGATCCCTTCCTTGTCCATCTCATCAATCTTTTCCTTAAGCTTTGCTTTGAGTGGTACTGGCACGCGTCGGGGAGTATGCTGAACTGGTCTGATACTTGGATCAATCTCTATGTGATATTCCCCGGGGAGGCAACCGAGGCCAGTGAACACATCTTCAAAATCTCTCATAAGTTTGTCAAATGAGAGGGGTTCATACTTTTCGCTGCTTAATGAATGAAGGAACTGATCTGATCCTAGCGATATCCAGCCTTGCTTGATGCACGTGTTGCCGTCGACAATGGGCCAAGGGGCGTTTTCCAAGATGTCAAAAGAGATCTTGCATTCTGAGCCATTGTTCAGGCTGACTGTGAAGGTGTAGGATCCCAAAGGCTCAACCACACGACCATCGTACAATCTTATCTTCCCACCAGGGGGATCCAGCTCGACTTCCCCACTCTGCAATATATTTAGGAGGTCGGTATACGACATAGCACTACATGTTGCCCCCGTGTCAAGTTGAGCTCTGATGACAGGGCTGTACTCGGTGTGAAAGGTGAGAGGTACCATGAAAGAGGATTTGCCCATGATACTACTAACAACTCCAACACGTTCAGTTACAAAGATAGACTCATCAGAGTCAGACACTGACTCACTTGCTGACTCACCACCTTCTGCATATCCTGGTGCTCCACTTGTGTGATGTACCTTGTTGGTTGGACCACTCGAAACTCGATTCTTTTCCTGACACTTAACGGCAAAGTGTCCTTGTTTGCCACATTTAAGGCAAGTCTTACCAGACGCTGGACATTTGGCTCTATCGTAAG
>CM042752.1:5150917-5153417 GCA_022496165.2 Catalaphyllia jardinei
AATTGCTCGCAGTCTAATTCAGTTCATCAAAGATAATTATTAATTACTCTCAGTAATATTACTCATTTCTACTTGAACTTAGCGACACTGTGTGTGATCTGGGTGGTGCTTCGGAACTAGCAAATTATGGCGAGTATTCTGGCGCTCCATCAGAATCACAGACGTATGAGTACGCTAAGACAATACTCAAACTTATGACTGGGGGTCCACCAAGACCTGATGGTAAGCCAACCGTCAGCCTGTTTCTTTCTATGCTAAGTAAATAGAACTCCTGCAATTGGTACTAAACAATTGTTTTCATCAACTAAGCTGCAACTTAATTATTTTGCATGTTAATAAATTTGCATGACATTGACTTGTCTCATGGGGACTACCTTGCCACAAATCAGTGAAAATCAAGTCTCCCAATAGTTCAGTGTTTAGAACATCCATGTAGAGTTCACAAATTGTTGGGTTCACCTCCCACTGGGGACTCCAAAGTTTTCTTTGTTCTAAGCTTGCGATGACAGAAATAATGCCTTTCACATCTCACTGTCGTATAGTTGATAAAACTATTATCTTTCACAGGAAAAATCCTCATCATTGGTGGTGGTATTGCAAACTTCACCAATGTGTCAGCAACATTCAAGGTATGCATTAAACCTGTGCAGTCTTTTAGGGAGACAAGGTGGTATAATGGTCAGAGCACTGGATACTGGATGATGTCATCCAGGTTAAAGCCCTGGCTGGGTTCACTGTGTTGTGTTCTTGGAAAGTGATGCTTTCTGTCTTACTCCACTCAAATGTTTTAGAAATGGGCATTGGGAACTTAAATACTGGAGGACAGCCCTACTATGAACTTACTTTCCACACAGCCAAGGGGGTGAAGGAGTAGAAAACAGATCTAAGGGCTGGATGGATTGGCCACCAGTCTATGAATATTTTAATTTTGAATTAAAGGTTTTAGAGTTCCAATAGTCTCACTGTGTCAGTAATGTAGAGCCTGATCTAAGGGGAGTGTGCAGGGGGTGTGCACCCCCCCCCCCCCCTCAAGATGACCTGCAGTTATCTAATACAACTGGTATTCTGCAAACAAAAACCAGTCAGTTGCACCATTTCTTAGTGGTGCACCCCCCCTTAAAAAATCCTAGATCCGCCCCTGTAATGATTGATTGTCCATAGACATCTCATTGGTAGTAGTAAATGCCTCGATGGCCCATATTATATTTCTCAGTTTTTTTCACTCAGGATAACTAACTATAATTTACGAGGTAGAGGGTTAAATGTTGCACAGTCAGCACATAACAACCTTGTCATGCACAACTCCTTTCTGTGTAAGATTGCCCACTTGTGGAACCAGTTACCAGCTATCACCAAATCCTCAACCACTTAGGCACAATTTTGTTCTGTTCTGTGGTGTGCCAGTGTATGAACTGAATTTTCTAACTCAAATTTTTATTATTAGGACTAGATGCTCTTAGGAATATTTTATATTTTAATTCTGAATTTGTCTTAGTGAATGTAGTAATGCCATTGTAAATAGTGGTGTTTTTTTGTCATGAGCCCCAGGTTTGGATGATTGGGCAACCACTCCCTATGTTTCCGATTTAAGATAAAGTTACCTCACCTTACCTTACTAATTATTATGTCCATCATTTTACAGGGCATAGTTAAAGCTCTTCAGGAATATCAGAAGAAGCTCTTGGAACACAAAGTTCAGATATTTGTACGGAGAGGAGGACCAAACTACCAAGAGGGTCTCCGAGTCATGAGGGAAGTAGGTGAGAACGGAAATGACTTGTGGTGTAACATATGTGTACATGAATAACCTGACATGTAGTCTACATGTTCATGGCCGCTTACATGTACACGTGCCTGTTTGCTGAGTTAAGGGCTTAACCACAATCATCATTACATGAATTCTACAATATTGCGTCATTCCAGCCAGGGATTAGGGCAACCTGGCACATTGCCACGGAGAAACTTGCAATGGATTGACATTTTAAAACTCAAACCCACGAAAGGGCTGTCCCCCAGATGCAGTATCAGAAAAAAACCTTTTTAATGCATGGCCTCACATAAAAGCTTGAACTCAAAGAGTAAATTTGCCTGCGTTCGATACGCTACAGTGCGTATAACTTACTGTAGAAGGTAAGGTGGCTTAAGGGTTACCACATAGTAGGACTGTGGATCAACCAGTCTGGTCAGTTTTACACCATGGTCAGAGTCACTGTGTTATTCTTGGGCAAGGCACTTAACTCTTACAGTGCCTCTCCCCATGCAGGTTTTTAAATTAGTACTGATGACTTTGATGCTGGGAAGGGGGTGCCATGTGATGGACTAGCATCTCATTCAGGTAGCAGAAATCCCCCTAGTTGCTGCATGTATGGATAAAACGTATGGTGGTATTAACCTCTTGATCCGGCACAAACCTTTTTATTCCCCTATCAGCGATAGCCATGACATAACTTTGACGTATGGGAGGTGTTACTTAACACGTGACTGTCTTTGTAGGTGAAAG
>CM042752.1:5158417-5186057 GCA_022496165.2 Catalaphyllia jardinei
TCGGGTAATTTTCGGAAATACACGATGGTGTCTCGATGCTGTTGGGATATTCTTTTAATGAACCTAACACCGCTTCCTCTAATTACAGGGCATGTTAGATTTTGATTATGTTTGCGAGAGAAAGAGACCATCAGTAGCCGCCATGGTGTACCCCTTCAGGTGAGAAAATTTGTTGTTTTTTACTTGAGTGCCAATAAAATCAGATTTTTATCCACATTTCCAGCGCAGGTAGCTTTTTAGTGACTCTCAAAAACCGAACGCCGGTAACCGCCTAGGCATATAGACTGCGAAACAAAGGAGGCTCTTCGGAGGCAAAATTTGCAGTAAAATGATAATAGCTTTAAACCAAAAACTTGTGCCACTAGCAAAGGGCGGGAAAATGTGTATTTTTGTTTTGCAGTTAACGCGAGAAAATGTATACCTGTTCGTTCGTGGGGAATTTTGCGCGGGAAAAATTGTATGGGAAAGCGCTTGTGCAGAATACACGTGTTAACCATGTGGAAAACATACGGGAAATCGTGTAACTGTGTGCCAAGAGCGGGAAATATTTAAATTTTTCACCGAAGTGGAAAAAAAACTAGTTTTTTTTTCGGCTGCATTCACCTCCGAGCTAGCCAATCAGCGTAATTATACTGTTGAGAAAGTTTAGAACTGTGGATGAATTGAAACCCCTCTTACATTGGTTTGTTGCAGTGGAAATCACCGTCAAAAGTTTTACTACGGACACAAAGAAATCATGATTCCAGGTTTGTTGGAATTTGAACAAAACCGCAGTCATTTAGTAAGGAATGGAAGCCCCCCTTTATATCGTTTCGCAATTATTGAACGCTCTGACGGTTTCTTTTTGCAGTGTATAAAGACATGTCCGAAGCTATGAACAAACATCCAGATGCTGATGTTATGATCAACTTTGCCTCGCTTCGCTCGGCTTATGATGCAACTCTTGAAGCCATGCAATTTCCACAAGTAAGCTCAACTAGCACTTAATTTCATTCTTTCAAAAAAAGGTTTTTTGAGATTTTTTTGAGTCTGGTGTTGCCTTTTGCAGATTCGTACGATCGCCATCATCGCGGAAGGAATTCCTGAAGCAAAGACAAGGCAACTGAACCGGAAAGCTAAGGAATTTGAAGTGACTATTATCGGCCCAGCAACTGTAAGTACACATGAAAAACATACTTGTTCTTTCCTAAACCTTTGCAAAACTTATTTCAGAGGGGTTGGCGCCAAAAACTTATCTTAATAAAATAGCGCGTGGAAAAATGTGTTGCATATTGGCTTTGAGTATTTTGATATTTGAGGTGTAATTCACATGTGTGTCTGTTTCAGGTTGGAGGTATCAAGCCTGGCTGTTTGAAGATCGGTAATACTGGCGGCATGTTGGACAACATTTTAGCATCAAAACTTTATCGGCCAGGAAGGTGAGCAAATGTTAAGACCAAATAGCGATGTACATGAGGTCTGGGCCCGGTTGTTCAAAACCCCGATTAAACTAACCTCCGATTAAGCCTAATCGTAGATTAAAACCACTAACACCGGGTTAGCTAATCGGAGGAATTGAGAACGTTGTTCAAAGCCCGATTAGAGGGCAGATTAGTTAATCGCTGGTTAACGGTTAGTACGTGGTGTAAAAACCACTTATATTGTCTCGCTAATCGACAATTAGTAACCCATAATGCAATTTCCTGTGAGTAAGAACTGTGATTGTTTCCAATATGGCGTCCGCGTTATGGATGCCAGTGAAACAGTTGACTTGTCTACTCCAGTTGTATCGCCAACAGCTTGCAGTAAGGTATCACTCGCATAAAATTGTAGTGCTATCAGCACTTGGTCGATTGGTTTCAGAGCGTAATAAAAATTTGTTCGCTTTGTAAATCCGCCTCTATGAGGTTTGTATTGTATTCAATTGAGGCTCTGTCAAATCTGCATGTAGCGAGTGCGAAGCTTTTGATTGCTGTAAACTAGTATGCTACCCTTATATCGATAAATTCGTGCTCGTCTTTGTCTCATGCAAGGAAGGCCAAACAACAAGTCGGCCATTTTATTTCAATATTAATCGGCCGATTAGCGATTTAATCTTCCTTTGGAGGTGTATTAAATTTAACCCGCCGATTAGAGTCAGATTAGCGTTAATCGGGCTTTGAGCAACGCAATCTAATCGCAGATTAAATTTTAATCGCGGATTAGCATATTTAATCGAGGATTAGTGCTAATCGGGGTTTTGAACAACCGGGCCCAGAGGTCATGAGGCCCTGAGGTCTAGAAAAATGAGCGTATTGCCGATTCAAACCCATGACCCATCTGAAGATCTCGTGAAACTAGTTCTGGAATGTACTGTAGGTTAAGTCTACATACGAGCCAGTGGCTCATCAGGCCGGATCTTATCCCGGTTTCAATAGCATGAAACGACTAGGAGTATTTTTACTCCCCCCTGGATTTTGATGCTAGTCAAATAATAAAGTTCGCCAGTACCCATTTATACACCTGGGTGGAGAGAGGCACTGTGAGAGTAAAGTGTCTTGCACAAGAACACAACACAATGTCCCAGGCCAGGGCTAGAACCCAGACCGCTCGCTCTGGAGTCGAGCGCACTAACCATGAGGCTACTATGCCTCCCACGGTTCTGGAATGTGAAATCTATTTAAGTCCTGGCCAAAGGGAGTCGCAGTTAGAATTTCTAAATACCTTTCACGGGAATCCCTAAAAACACGTGTTAGTTCATGCTTTCGTTACGTCCAGACTCGATTATTGTAAAAGGCTACTTTACGGCCTTCCCAAATATCACATTAGCAAACTTCAACGAGCACAGAACGCTGCAGCTAGATTAGTAACAAACACTAAAAAGTGTGATCATATCACACCAGTTTTGTATGATTTTCACTGGCTACCTGTGTTTTACCGCATCTATTTTAAAATTTTAATTGTTACATTTAAGGCTATTTATAATCTGTCACCTAGCTATATTAGTAACTTAGTGTCTATTAAGTCGTGTTCTGTTTATTCGCTTAGATCAAATTCTTTATTAATTTTGGACCGTCTCAAGGGGTGTATACTTTCCACATTAGGAGCTCGTTCTTTCTATGCTGCTGCCCCCACACTGTGGAACAGCCTTCCAGCAAATATTTGGGATATAACATCACTCAGCATTTTTAAGAAAAAACTTAAGACATACCTTTTTAATTTAGCCTACAATAAGTAATTCTTAGCAGTGGCACTTGGGGGTGGTCAATTGGGTATTTTTTGTATTAGGTTTTACTGATATTTATATATATATATTTTTAAATTCATGTAAATTAAATTATTATTATTATTTATTATTATTGTTATTATTATTATTATTATTATTATTGAAATCGCAGCTGCCGAAGGCGCCATTGACATTGTTTAGTGTTGCCTTCGCCTTTCAGATTTATCAGATAATCTAGATTTTGAATTTATCGAGATTTTTAATGTTTTCAGCCAAAAAAGGGCAAAAACATTATATTAGGAATTATTATTGCAAATTATAATAGGATGTACGCATTCTATTCATAATCTTGTAATTATTATTATTATTATTATTATTATTATTATTATTACAAGTTGTAAACTTGGTCAAGTTCTACTTGCGACACCGTGGCTATGCGTGCACTTGGGTTGACTTATGATGACTTGCAGTCAATGTGGTCTTTTTCAAATTTGCACGCACGTCGACGCAAGTTTTTCACCGTTTAACCACCTAACACAGGTCAACGCAAGTTGAGTGACGCCCATCCGTTGTTATAGCAACCTAATTAGTCAAACAAATAAAGGATATGTTTTTTGTGCACCAGAGAGTCTGTTTGGCCACCCAACGCAAGCGTTCTCTTCGCAAGTTCAACTTGCGGCTACAAGGGACTCCTTGCGAATCCATTTTGCCAGAGTTATCGCCAAGCGTCGTTTTAAACCGCAGAAAATATTTAAGTGGCACTTGAAAATTACCACCCTGTTAAACATTGAACTGGACCTTCTAGATATGAAATCAAGAATTTATTCTTTTGCTCCGTAGCGTTGCCTACGTGTCTCGATCGGGCGGCATGTCCAATGAACTCAACAACATCATCTCGCGGACCACAGATGGTGTGTACGAGGGCGTGGCTATTGGCGGGGACAGGTATCCAGGTACAACGTTCATGGATCACGTGATAAGATATCAAGAAAACCCGGATGTCAAAATGATCGTGGTCCTTGGAGAGGTACGTTTTCTGTTCGCATTAAAATGAAGAGCTGCGCCCATAGAAATTAATTTGACTCAACTGTGATGATTTTTTGATACCAGGTTGGTGGTACTGAGGAATACAAGATTTGCGAGGCTATAAAGAGTGGCGAGGTTACCAAGCCTGTCGTTGTCTGGTGTATTGGGACATGTGCAGGAATGTTCACGTCAGAGGTGAGAAGACTGTGTTAACTGGTACCCAGTCGTCTTCTGTTATTTTCTGATGAGAATAACACTCACCAAATTTTAATAGCTAATGTAAAAAGAAATTTGTCGCAAATAGTCGGTGAACGTTGTCTGTTATCTTTTTTCTTCGACCTTCAGGTACAGTTCGGTCACGCTGGAGCGAGTGCTCATGGTGAAAACGAAACTGCAGTCGCCAAGAACAAAGTAAGGTTTTCTTTTTATCAATTCACCAACTAAACATAAAATGTTGCAGGAGGGTTTTTATGAAATGCTCGGTGAGTTGACAAAATGTCCAGGAACTTGGCAAATTGCTAGATAATGTTCGAGATCGCTTGGCAGTCGAGATTGAGTATTGAAAACTTGTTTAATTCGGTGCTGGGCAACCGCAATGTGTTGGGTGTTGGGTGAGCATTCACAGCTATGGGTGTAGAGTGGGGAATCTTGGTAGCTGCATGCACAGTAATGGGTATGCTCCTAGTGCCCAAGTTAGTTGATGAGAGCCTGGGTCCCGGTGGCCCTTGAATGCTGGGTATTTTTCGTTAACACTAACTCATTTTACTTTAATCCTTTAACAGGCTCTGAAAGAGGCTGGTGCTTATGTACCAGACAGTTTTGATTCTCTCTTTGATATGATCAAGTAAGTCACGTCATATTTTGTGATCTGATCATAAATTGCTTTCGGTGGGTTAAAAATTTCCAAACCGTGTTTACTTAAAACTGCGAGGTACCTTTCACCTAATGAAACATAAACATTTGACATTTTATAGGAAATGTTTATTTTTTTTTGCCGCTGTAGAAAGAAAGCTCTTCATACAATGTTGTTGGGATTTTTAACTATGTTACGTTTATTTGAAACATTTGTTTCCTTTGTTTCAGTGGCATGCCTGTAAACTAGCTGAGCTTAGTGCTTGTATAGCTAAGTACAAGACCACTCACTATAAATGAGATTTACATTTACATTTACATTTACAATTACAATGTGCAAGATTAACGTTTGACGGTGTAAAAATGCTAAATATTCTTGTTAACGTCTCTTGTGGCAGCCAGTAGGGAAAAACAGAAGTGCAGCAGCTCTCGTAACCTTGTAATGGGCTCGTTGCACGATTCGGTCACATGGTACGGAATTAATTATGCTGGGGCGCAAGTTACACAGTGGGACAAAGAACTCGTACCAGTCCAGCCCGACTTTCCTGTGTACTGTGTATCTTGCGTCCAGCATAATTAATTCCGCACCACGTGACCGGATCGTCCAAAGGGTCCATTCTTTTGCTTGTTAGCAGCGGTTATTGTTTTAGGGCTAGGGACATTGTGTCCGTTGTTTCTGTTATTGTTCTTTGACATGGTATCAAGCCATTCATGTGTGACCTTACGAGAGATGCTCTCCGACCCTGAAAATAATCTAACTTTTCTCTTAATTTTATTTGTTCAGGGAAGTTTATGAAGTTCTAGTGAGAGATGGGACGATTGTTCCCAAACCAGAGAAGAATCCACCTACTGTTCCTATGGATTATTCGTGGGCACAGGTGAGTAGAAAATAAAAACAGCCAGGTTTGATTAAGAATGTTAACTTTTTGAGTGGCTGATCGTCTTTTGAAATGGAGAGTGACCTCGAAGCTACAATCAGGGTCAAATTCTGTTGGGAAATGCCAAAATCATGAAATTATAACCATAATACCTGTACAATAAGTGTCGGCAACCCCATTCCTCCTTTCAATGTTGGAAAATGGTAAAAGGCAAACTTTTGTTAGATGAACGTGTTTTGTCAACACTGCACAGGGGTGGGGAGGGACAAAACGTGTATAGAATGATTTCTTTCCAACTCTTGTGACCAGGGTTGTAGCATACGCCCGTTTTTTTATTCAGAGGGAATGCAAAGAATGTTGGAAGGAGGAGAGAGCCCCCGTCTATTAAGGGGTAGAAGTAACGCTACTCCCAATGGGCTAAAGCTGCTTAAGTGCAACCTACAAGGCTAAAAGGCTAATTAACTTAGGTCTTTTCAGATCCGATACGCTGCGTTTTTAAAGCATGGTGCTGGCCACGCGGTTAAATGTTTAGGCTGACCAGCCACATTTATTTTTTAATCTTCGAGACTCTAATCATGGTACTTTGTCTCCTTACTTCCCCAAACATGTAATGTGGCAACGCGTGCCTTGAGGCCGAAGTGAATTCAAAGTACGGAACTTGATGTAGTCAACGGGTCGTTTTGCAATTATGTGCATGGGCTCTTGGAAAACGTCTTTCACGTTGCATCAGCCTTGCAGCCTATTGTTTGTCTATTTAGCTTTGCACGCTTTACTCACTTTGGACACCTGCAATTCACTCCGGCCTCCTTGCTTGAAGAACACTCTGCATACATTTATGCTTTTACATACATGTATCTAATCGATTTAACTTACTTTGCCTTAAATTTTGCTCCTTTTATTTTTCCAGGAGCTTGGTTTGATCCGCAAACCGTCTTCGTTCATGTCGAGTATCTGTGACGAGAGAGGAGCGGAACTTTTGTATGCTGGCATGCCCATTACGGAGGTTTTCAAGGTACGGAGACTTTAAAATTTTCTTAAATGCAGAAATCATCTGGTGAGGGCCAATAGATTTCAGACACTGTAATGGTTTTATCAAATTTTAAATCCTCGAATGTATCTCCCGCAAGGGAGACTAGGATTGGACTTATGAACCAACTAGAAATCACACAACCGATCCACCTACTCAGAGTTACGAGAACAACCATCTCTGGCAATCTCGTGTCCAAGACTCGCGCGTTTTCTTTCAGCGGTGACCGCACGCTCGTCGCCGAGGTTTGAAATCAAAAATCGGAACCAGGAAGTCCTTGAACTGGGTTGATTGTGCGCATGCGTTCAAGTTCTAAAACGCTTTCTGGACATACGTTGAAAGAGAAAGTATCTGCTGTAAGTAATGCTGGCTCATGCTTATCTTCCAATTTCTCCCAGTCCTGATTCTTCTCATTGCTAACCATATGTACCGCAGCCTCTTGCAACGAGATTGCCAGCTCTCGCAGGTGAAGTTATGCTAAGATAATTTGGTTTTATCAACTGAGTTGATAATGTGAACTAGCCACCGTAAAGAGATTCAGAAGCTGACGTTTCGAGCGCTAGCCCTTCGTCGGAGCGAATCGAGGAATTGTGGGTTGTGTGTGGTTTATATACAGAAGTATGGAGCTACGCTATTGGTTGGTGCCTGGCAACGTGAACAGAATAAATTAGTTAAATGAAAAACGTTCGTTGATACCGTGAGGATTAAGAGTGCCGATTTGAAAAATAAATTTTTGTTCTAGAGTTTTGCGGCTTTCTGTGCTTCCTTGATGTAGGGAGAGGCCGCAGACTGTCATATGTTGCGTAGAATGATTCGGCAGATTAAAGTGTCTAGCGACCGGTTTAGATGCGTTTTTGTCGTCTTTCTCTACGTCACGAAGATGTTCTCGAAATCGGTCGCCTAGTCGTCTACCTGTTTCGCCGATATATAACTTTTTGCAAAGGGTGCAAGTTATACAGTAGATGACATTGGCTGAGGTACAGGTAAAATGATCAGTGATCTTAATAGATCGCTTGGGTCCCGACAATTTTTCAACGTTGCAAATGAAAGGACATGTTTTGCATCGTGCGCGTGCACATTTAAAAGTACCGGGTTGTTCACTCGTTTGAAAAGCACTTCTGACTAAAAAGTTAGCTATGTTTTTGTCGCGTTTGAATGAAATTAATGGCGGTTGCGAAAAGATTCTGCCAGTATCGGGATCATTTTGAAGTAATTTAAAGTTTTTTAGAATGATGGATTTAACTGCGTGGTTGTGAGAGGCGCCACGCACCTCTCGTAAGGTCTAACAGGATTGGCCGAGAAAACAATAGAATAAACAACAGAAACAATGGCCCTAGTCCTGAAAACAATAGAGGTGGATGATTCCGGGAGCAAATAAAATTAGAGGTTCCGAAGAGGTGCATGACTACTGGGTTGTGAGGGTGAAATGTGAGAGTGAATGGAATTCTATTGTTATTCTCCTTTTGAGACGTTTGTAGTGCTGACTGCCGGTCAATTTGTTGGGCGCGATGATGGCCTGCTTCAACAACAGAGGCAGGATAGCCACGTTTGTCGAAAAACTCGCACATTTCTTCTGATTTTAAGGAAAAATCAGAGTCTACACTACAAAGGCGACGAAGTCTAAGAAATTGAGAATAAGGAATGGAATTCTTGACATGTGATGGATGTGAAGATGAATACAACAAATAACTATGAGAATCTGTGGGTTTATAGTGCACACTGGTGCATAAACCGTTGCCTTCGACAAAAACCTTAATATCTAGAAATGCTAAAGAAGTATCGGAAATTTCCCAGGTATATTTAAGAGCCGGATGAAACGAATTAACAGCAGTTATAAATTGACTGAGTTCCTCTCTGGTGGAGGAAGTGGCGCCGACACAGTCGTCAATGTAGCGACGGTAGAGGTCGCAAAACTCTAGAACAAAAATTTATTTTTCAAATCGGCACTCTTAATCCTCACGGTATCAACGAACGTTTTTCATTTAACTAATTTATTCCATACTTCTGTATATAAACCACACACAACCCACAATTCCTCGATTCGCTCCGACGAAGGGCTAGCGCTCGAAACGTCAGCTTCTGAATCTCTTTACGGTGGCTAATTCACATAATCAACTCAGTTGATAAAACCAAATTATCTTGTAATACTCCCACCGACGCAGCACCACAGTTTTTTTAGAAACTTATCCCCTTTACTCGAAGTTATGCTAAGCCGCTGCGGCTCTGTAGGTCAAGACGGTAAAAATGTGGGTGTTAGGTTTATCATAATTCTTACCTTGAATTCCATCTTGCAGGAAGATATCGGCGTTGGAGGAGTTTTGGGCCTTTTATGGTTCCAAAGAAAGTACGTTTGTTCAATTTGTATTTGCGTTGTAACCTCATCTGTTGACTTTTACTTACCGAACAAAATGAAGAAATATAGGTCAAAGGCGGTCTTACTCGAATATCGTTTCTCTCGTCACCAGATTACCCTCGTACGCAAGTGAATTTATTGAAATGTGCCTCATGATAACTGCTGATCATGGACCAGGTTAGTGTCACGCAGTAGACGACTAATTTTTGTAACACACTAGGAGTGTCGCTTAAAGGAAAACTTCCAAATTACAATGTGTAGTCAAGTTTCTTTTTTGAAATTATTATGACCTAGCTAACGATCAATTACTGGATTTGTTGAGAGTAAAAAAGTAGCGAATATATTTTCGCATTTTAAACGCACGTGTTTTCTCTTGTGTCACGCACAGCCGTTTCAGGTGCCCATAACACGATCGTGACAGCTAGAGCTGGCAAGGACTTGATATCTTCGCTGGTGTCTGGTCTTCTTACAATCGTAAGTATATCAAAGTAAAACTAATAAACCATACTCGTATCTCGCGGCATTGATATCTTTTGTTGTTCTCTTGGTGGGTCTGTCGTAAACTCTTTTCTGTTGTGGCAGGTTTCTGATCTGTGAGAGCGTTTTGATTCGTAAACGCGCCAGTGACTTTTTCTGTCATTATTCTCATGCTGCTAAGCGTTCAGTGGTCAGTTTTGTGATTGATTATATGGTCAGTCGGACCTGGTAACTCTGGGTGTTACTTTCAACGAGCTGGGTATAAAATAAATGGCACCTTCCCCACCCTAGGTGTTGAATATTTTGCTATCTTTACGCACTCTAATCATAATCAGAACCTAACACGGTCGGTGGGATTATCTGGTTTGCCTTCCGGTTCTTTTTCCTTTAATAAATGTTCCACTTTTTTAATGTGAATTTAACTTAACATGATTCTACAACTGTTATTGCATTTCGCGAGCTGTGGTCTGCATGGCACTGATTTCATTAATTTTCAAAAAGAGTTCTGCTATTGGACTAAAAATGTGTTTCAGTGATTTTTTTTTACGGGAATTGTGTTTTCAGGGCGATAGATTCGGCGGAGCATTAGACGCGGCTGCTCGGCTGTTTTCTCAAGGCGTGGACAGTGGACAGGCGCCCATGGAATTCGTGAATGACATGAGAAAGAAAGGACAGCTCATCATGGGCATTGGACATCGTGTCAAATCTGTAAGTACTCTGCGAGCGAAGGCCCACTGATGTTGATCAAGGGTGGAGATATTTTGGGAAATAAAGGTCCAGGAACACCTGTCGTTTCTTGCGCGTACAATTCCGGCGCTTTCATGTCGAATCTAAAGCCTGGCAATGTTGCTTTAATGGGCGAAGAACGAATGAAAGGGGATGTTTGTCCCATTGCCTCTTAGCTTCGATTTCAGATTTTTTTAAAAAAAACTTTGATGGGTTGCTAGAGAACAGGTCGGGGAATTTTGTTAATTTAAGGTTGTTACGCGTTTTCTATATTCCTATGATGACCGTCTTATTATAGTGGAGGAAAATTGTTTTCTGCCCTGGGAGAAGTCAGGAAATAGATTTGTTGTTTTCTGCAATGCAGCAATGAACCTGATAAGAGATTTATGGCTAAAAAGCCCATTGCTGACTAATAACACAGATAGCGTGAAACTTCAATCCCCTGCAGGTGTCGAGAATTCGAGGCGAATACTACCAGTGACATTTTAGGCTAACAACAGAACATTAATGTTTAGAGCAGTATCGGAAAGTGTCAAAGAAACAGGGGTGCAATAGACCATTTTCGAGTTTCCTTGTGCCTCTGTTTCAATGCGAGTCTAAGTGCGAAACCATTCTTATGAAAATGACTTAGGTTTGCATGAAAATGAAACTGCATGCAGAACTCATTTTCATATGAAAGGTTTCGCACCTAGACTCGTTTTGAAACAGAGGCACAAGAGAACTCGGAAATGACCTATTGTTATCTTTTGCACCTGTAGCTGAAGTTAAAACCTGCTGTCTTCCACTTTAGATAAGGATTTCGTTGTAGTACAAACCTCTCAAAAAGACGTAAATGTATACAACAACAAAAAGAACAGCAAAAACAACAACAACAACAGTGTTCTACGTATTTTGTTTTGTTCTTTCAGCTAAATAATCCGGACATGCGAGTGGTGATTTTGAAAGACTTTGTGAAGAAACATTTTCCCACCACCACAGTCATGGATTACGCCATAGAAGTCGAGAAGATTACCACGTCTAAGGTAACTTGACATTAGAGAAAGAGTTAAGATTCCTGTTGCCTGAAAAGAGTTCCACGGTTATACTGCTTATTTAAATCCTTGGGATACAACTTCTCCTAGGGGTTAAACGTCTCTGCTCCCACTCCCCTTTTCCCTGGTCATGTCCAAGTTCCTAGGTTTCTGTAGTCTCCGTGTTCTGTGCTTTGAGTCTCACAAGTTTTATTTTTCCCGTTTTTTGATTGGGTTCGCTGGGCAAAGATTTTCAGTGTTTCAAGTTTTATTATTTTTACTCTGTTTACAAAAGAGATACAACTTAATATAACATAGTTTACAATAATACAGAAATAAAAATACAAACAAGAGTTAACTAGAGAAAAACACTATTTAGTCGTGTACAGTGACCAAAGTAGCCAATAAGCTTTCGAGTTGGAGGTCACTGTCATGTGTAAAAATAAGTTGGCGTTGGCCGCATGTTAAATATATGTGAAATCGATAGCTACCATAAAAATAATATCATTATAATTGTAGGAGAAGAAAGACAAGATAGAATAAAGGAAACGAAAATGATGTCCTGCACATTGTGCAGCATTACCTAATATAGCTAGCAGTTAGACTATGGTCCGTTTTGAGTCCTCAACAGGAATCTCTTATACTGCTTTTTGTGTTCCCCGATATTTCTCCTTATTCTGTTCTCAAATTCTGGTTCCTTCCATTCACAAAGCAAGAAGAACTTTTGTCACTTCATTGAGTTGCTTTAAATTTTTTTTAAGTCGTAAAACGAAATAAATAAATTGTCCAGTTTGAAAATTGAAAGGAGGGTAATTTTCTTACAATGAAATGTACCATTTTTAACAGAAGCCCAATCTTATCCTTAATGTCGACGGCTGTATTGGCGCCGCCTTTGTAGACTTACTGCGTCACTGTGGAGCTTTCACGAGGTATCTGTCAGTTTACTCACTTTCGTTTTTCTTGTCTACTGAACTCTGGAAGATATGTCCAGGATTGAACGCTAATGAGATTCAAATTCCTTATGATAAGCATCACGAAGTGTCCTCATTGGTAAAAAGTCACCTAAACACACTCAAGTCTGTCAAATATGAAGTAATATGAAAATGTCAAATAACGGTGGCAAATATGAAGTACTAATCAAACAATACTTGCGTTCAATCCTGGACATAAGTGGAACTCCGAGCTACCATAGCGCTGGAAACTGAAATAACTGAACTAGCGGTCCACTATCAGCAAGTGGTTTGTTATAAAGACCGTGACAACCGTTAAGCAGAAAACTTCTGTTAATTTTGAAACAGAGCAAGGCATCGCACGCTGTTGTTAGGTTTATTGTAGCAAAAGCCAAAAATAAAGGATTTGTATTGCAATTTTTTATTTCTGGCGCGTTAAATGTGTTTCTCGTTCCTGACGCTTTTTTTTGTTATGTTTGTTACAGTTCAGCTCTTTCGTTATCATTGTTGTAACCACATTGGATAACAGGAAGTTTCATCTTTCATGATCAGTGTCTTTTCCACGTTTGTTGCAGTTTCATTACCAGAAGTTCTTTTTGTTTTTTCGTTATTGTTGTTGTAGACTAAGCAAAAAGTGGACGTTTTCTTCATATTTAGTACGAAACTGTTGTTGTGATGTTTCAGAGAGGAAGCTGACGAGTTTGTGGAGATTGGAGCACTTAACGGATTGTTTGTCTTAGGGAGATCGATTGGTTTCATTGGTAAGTCTGTTTGCCTGTTGCTCAACCTCGTTCCCAGGAACTTCTTCCTGCCAGGGAAAAGACCCCGGGAACGAGGTTGCCTGTTGCTTTTCAGAAAACAAATGCTTGTTCAGGTCTAGATAGCTATATTGAGACCTTTAGCTGAGGCAAACTGCAAACCGCAAACCGCAAGGCGTTCAGTTCTGTTCAGTTTATTTTTATTTAGCCAAAATATAATACAATACAAGGATATATATGGGAATTGTAATGTTGCAAGGGAGCCCAGAAGACACCAGAAGGCTTTATGAAGCCTGGGCTCCCCAGTCTCAAAGAAATCAGCAGAATAAAATGAAATTCGCGCAGTGATACGTTAAAAATAGGAACTTAACAGAGACTGAGTTAAGTTATCAATTCAGTAACAAGATAGACAAAAAAATTAACTCTGGACTGGAACAGAATACTTTCCTTTGTTGAATACGGCAGAAAGGAATATAAAATTGATTTGAACTACGCGTTCATTGTTTAGGACCGCCATGTTCTTTTCATCAAGTCGAAGTGTATCACTTTAATCGCCCAAAAATCAGCAATAATTCATTGATTCGAGATCAAAAATCCAACAAACACATCGCAAACAGATATAAAAAGCTTGTTCATACCTTTAAACGCGAGGCTGTACAATTTTTGTGGCAAAAAACCTTGCCGTAAATCGCTTACTGCTGGAAGCCTTTCCTGTGGTTCAAACGTGAACTGCAAACTGCAAACGTGACCGCAAGGCCTTGGTCACGTGACATTTTGCAGTTTGCGGTTTGCAGTTTCCCATGAAAAACCTGGAGCCAGCTGATTCTAAAGGTCCCTAATAATTAATGATCACCTGTTTGTATTGTACTGGTAAGCAGACATTCCCTTCGGAAAAGATTGGAAAGAACTGGGTACGATACTCTGGTTTGTACCCGTCAGGTCCCTGTATTGAAATGCTCTCGATCTCGATATATTTTTTCCCATACCTTAACTTATAGGAGAATCTTTGCTTACAATATTTGCCTTATAAGCATAAGCGATACCGTTTCTGATGGAGTTACAAGAACATTAGTTTTGAATATTGGCAGGGCATAGCACGATTAACAACATGGCGGCCGGAAAATAGGTAAACATCTGGAACTGACTTTGGCTATCTAGGCGACTGATTATCTGTACTGAACCAACAAACATTCACCTACATTCACACAAGCTTTTTTCCTAATACTTTAACTTCTAAAAAAGCTCAAAATCATTAGATAAGTGTATAGTTTTTCCACAAACACGGTCGGGGCGGTATGTCACGCACCGCCATAACTCTGAACTTAAAACTTCGCTGGTTTCCAAACCAAGAACGCTATTGAGCTGAAAAGTTGTAAATAGATATAAATTAAGATCCCTGTATGCCTCATGAGGATAAAACGTTCGTGGTTCTTTAGTTTTGGATTTTGGAATTTGATGACGTCAAGTGAAAACCATTTATACTTTTTGTGCGACGCGGTTTTAAAAATTCAAAATTTTAGAAAGAATGTAGGAGCTCATTTGCACTTTGGCCACTCAGAATGTTTGCAGCTTTGCTTTTGTAAGCCAATTTCTCCTCGAATACTACACCCAAGAGCCAAACATTTCACCAACTACTAAGTTTGACAAGTACGTATAAGTAGTGTAATAAGAATGTTGCAAGTGTAAATGTAAGTGTAATGTTAGTAATGACAAGCCCTGTTAGTTTGACAAGCCCTTTAGATGTTTGTATTCAAATCATATGTACGCGATGCCGTCTATTTCCTGATTTCAAACCGTGAAGGACTAGGTAAGAGTCTGTAAATTATGGGATTAGCAACTATTGATCCACATAATCATAAAGTGCAGACCAAGCGTAACAAAATCCCCAAGTTTGATGTAAATAGACCCAATAGTAAGCCATTTGAAAATTTACAAAGAAATATATGGCCATCCGGACGTTGTCCAAACACAGCGTCCGGATGGCCACACATTTCTTGGTAAATTTTGACATTTTCAAATCGCTGTACCTCAGTCAAAACTAGCCTGATTAAGACCAAACTTGGGGATTTTGTGAACTCGGTGTGCTCTTTCTGACTATGTGGATCAATAGTTGTTTATCCTATAATTTACAGACTCCTACCTAGTCCTTTTCGGGTTGAAACCAGGCAATGCGCTAAACAATGACGTCAGCAAAGATTCGCCCATAAGAAACGGGTCATGAGAATTTCAACGTTGACACAGGTTACTAAAACACAGCTTTTAATTTCTTAGGTCATTACTTAGATCAGAAGCGTTTAAAGATGGGTTTGTACAGACATCCATGGGACGATATCACCTACATTATGCCCGACCATCTAACCGACCTGCGCCCAGCCAGCTTTGAATAGGGCGTGACGGTCACGCAACACAGGAAATAGGTGTATGCGAATCGGAGAGTGTGCTAACTCCATCGGGAACTTCGGAAAGGAATATTTAAAAGAAACTGGAAATGCCGCCAGGAGGAACTTTGAAAGAGGAAACAAATTTGAGTCAAGCTGTGGTAATGTGCGAATGGATCTCACTTGGTTAAACTTTGTTTTCATGTTATTCAATAAGGAGACCGTGGCTATATTGCGGAAGAATATGAATTTGATGCTGTAATTAAGCTGGCTCTGATTGAATGTTGTGATGTAACATCCGTTAAAACTCGTTTAAAGTAAAAAACATGAAAGCGAATTGAAATAAAATGTACCTAAAGGGAATAGAGAGTGTGTTACCAGGGGTTACCAGGCGCGGGGAATGGGACGAGACATGGGCGCCTCTTCCCTGGCCTACTCGGCCACCATACCGCCCTTGATCGAACGATGACTAAACCCTCGTCTAAGTGACCCTCGGAGAAAAAAACCGTCTGCCAGCAGTCTACGGCAATAGCCCGGTTATTCATTGGTTCAATTAGCACTTTAATTTACACTTCAGAGTTAATTCTCTGTTCCACCATTTCTGTTCTTAGTGCTACGCGGCACAACCAGAAATAATTCATATTAGTATCACCCAACTAGTGGACTAATGCAAATCCTGCATTTTGATTGGCTACGCTACTAGGGGTCTAATAGTAATAGTCATCGAGTAGCGAAATTCGCCGGTTTTCCTTTCGTTTTTTCCCCCAAATAAATATTTCTTGAACTTGCATTTGCTAACTTTGTTATTGCCTTTTCTTTCCGACAAGTTGGGTGATACTAAAACAATTAGACCCTTCGCCCTCAAGGGCCACGGGTCAATAGCCCATTCGGCTTCGCCTCATGGGCTATTGACACGTAACCCTTTCGGGCTACGGGTCTAATTGTTAAACAGTCAATAGATGTAAGGCCTGGGTTTCAAATTAATTAATGGTATATCTTAATTCTGATGACCTGAGTTACTGGTATTTTTTGTTGAGTATTCCAAATTGAACGAGAGATTCACCCCATTAACCGTACCAGTTCGAATGGAAGAGTGCACAAACCATTTTTCGGTAGGTACAACTGTATCGCACTATAATCCCAGGATATGATACATACATATATGACATAAGTTGACACAGTACACAAAAAGCCCGACAAGTTCCGATGTAAATAACCCATATCTCTTCAGTTCCCAGTAAAAAGCAGTAAAAGAAAAGAGTACAATTCTTGAGCCATAAACAAAAATGTAAACAACGCAGAAGTAATCGCAATCAAGCTTTTGTTTGCTGAACATATTATACGCTGAAAACCGTTAAGCTGCATTACTAGGGAAGCACAATCATTCGCGTTTTGGTAAACGTTTAAAAGTGGCTGGATATATGGTGAAAATAGCTGCATGTATCCATCTGCGTGTGTAGGACTGATCGATCACACGTGGACTCGTCTTCAGTCAGGGTCTCGATCGCAAAAACACTCACGTTTTATCGTCTTCATCGATCATCATGTGTTGGTAAGGTAATCCGAAGAACTGTGCAGCAGAATAACATTCAATGTTCAGCGTTTACATCGAAAAGAAGAAAGAAATTCCAATTTCAACGGATCTTCGATCGCCTCTCCAGAGGTCCGAACAACATGAGAGACCGTGTAAACTGAAGCGTATTGTAATACTGACCCATGGTGCAGTTCGGCGCGTGTCCAACCTTCTCTGCGGCACAATATTCATATGTACCCTTACTTTCTCTTCGCCGCGATTCCCCACTTAAATCGTCCCCGACTTTCTCTGTCCGACCTTGTAGCTCAGTCGGCAAAGTAACGGTAGATCTAATCCGGAGATCGTGGGTACGATTCCCATTGAGGTCAGAAGATTTTTTCTTAACCTCGTGTGGTTCCCTGATTCCCTTTACTAGGGCTAACGCCCAGTGGATTATTCATGGTTCAATTAGCACTTTAATTTACACTTCAGAGTTAATTCTCTGTTCCACCTTTTCACGGTTAGCTTTTCTCATTTACATTACAATGTAATCCAACGTGTATGTGAGGCAATAGGCCTTTTGCAACAAACGATCACATGGTTCAAAATTCGCCATTAGAACAATGGGCTGTCAAGCTTGACTAGTTAAGGTCTCTTTGTTTTAATGTCCCAGTGCGGGAATAATAATACGCTTGTCCTCCAGCATGGCGGATTTTGTACCGTGTGATAGTTTGTTGCAAAAGGCCTATTTCGGGCTAAAACTACAAAATAGCCCGAAATTGCCTCTTTCATTGTAATGCAAATGAGCAGGGTTAACCGTGAAAAGGACCATGAGAACGAGAAGAACAATGGCTGTGCATGTGGGTTATAAATCTTTCTCAAACTCATAATAATTCATTAAAGTAAAACAAAGAAAATCACAACCGTGAAGGAGGTTTGGATTGCCAGTCTTAAATAGTAGAGATTTTGACGATTTCACCTCTCCGTTTACTCCCTAGTGTTTGTTTCGATTGAGAAGATACATCAAACAGCTCGAGATAGCTCATCAAACACTCGAGATTGTGTTTCATGACCTATCCAAACGCCTCGAATTTTGTCAAAAATGCTCCGCTGCGCGTCGTTTTTTCAATTCTCTTCTCGGTGTTCAGATATCCTTATGAAACACTGTCTCGTGTTTGATATATTAAGCCCTGGCCAAACGGAGTCGCAAGTAGACACAAATTAAAAACTTGGGTCTACTTGCTACTCCGTTTGGCGGGAACTTGCGTGCGATGGCTTGCGCTCACTTTGATCGACATCAAGTCTACACCCAAGTCAAAGCAAGTTTTTCACCGCTTGGCCTCCCAACCCAAGTCAACGCAATTTGAGTGACGTCCATTAACCTTTTATTGTGGAGAACTTGAACGGAGGTTGCAAATTTTTCGTACTCCCTTTGGAAGAATTGAACGCTTGCATTATATATTAAGTTTGAGTAAGTTCTGAGAGCGATAGGTGCACTGAACAGATCTAGGCACTTGCTTAAATTCGAGGACAAAATATAAATTTATTTTATACTGCGTCATCCTCGGAGTCTTCGCGGTTATTGCTAAGCTCCCAAGATAAACTGGTTAAACTAGCCCCCCCCCCGGGGGGTACTCCCATATATGCGCTATATAGGTATGTGCCGCGGAGTAGGGTATAGTTTTTGAGGTTCTCGGTCCTTAAATAGGGTATCCCTTAAATAGGGTAACCCTTTCTTTACTGTGTTCCCGGTCTGGTCCTTAGATAGGGTAGCTAAATTGTATTATATAATACTGGAGTGTGAAAACGCCATCCTAAACGAATGTTTGTTCTTAAATTTGATCTATCCGTTTAAGTATCAACAATGTTATTGTGCAACAGCTGCTTAATAGCCTTGAATGGGGTGTCATTTTGCGGGTTTGGGCCTTAAAAAGGGTATCAGTTTTCGCTTTCTTAGTCCTTAAATAGGGTTAGGGTTCAAGAACCTTCGCGGCACACCCCTATCCAAAATTCGCAGGAGTGCCCCCCCCATCGGGGGTTTAGCCAAGTAGGGAACTTGTTAGGGAAGAAAATCTCGTTTCTGAGGAAGAAAGAACATGTTAATTTGTGAAGTATTTCAAAACATTCTTAGTTTCCCTGACGCACGCTTTACTTGCGAAACAAATTTCCTGAGCGGCTAAAATCGAGAGATTATTTTTGTGGACCAATGTTTTCCACTTAAGCACTTTAGCGGAGCTCGGACGACCGTTTCGTGAAGGCGCTAACGCATTGACTAGTGCATTTCAATTTCAAGCCTATTCCCAATTCTAAACTTGAATCAGAGTCGATTTTTCCTAGGTTGTGTTCCCCTTCGCTCTTATAATTGAGCGTTCTCTCCTTGTTTTAAGATGTTTTTTCAACATCGTTTAATAAAGCACAACAAAGAGGAAAAAAACACGCTCGTGCGTCATACTGGCCTTCTGATAACATTCTTTCTCTGAATCGACAATAGGTAATTAACAGTAGACGACACGTCAGTAGTGTTTCACTGGCCCGTGCCATCACGGAAACATGGTTCTGAGACAACAATGAATATGTTGTCAAAAGAAGGAAGTGTGATAAACCTAATGAATTTGTCGTGTTTATGTTAGTTTTCGTCCTCAATCGTTCTCTGGGACTGTAAAGTCTCTCAATATCTTGGCCCAACTTAACGTGTGATCGATCTAAAAGAATGAAAGAAAAAAGTGAGGATGGTAAAAAAACTCCAACCAATACTGCTTAGAATTCATCAAAGCTTTCCTGTTTGGCATGTTCCTATTCAGTGAAATATGTTGTGGTGTATCATATTTCCGGCTAGAGAAAGGGACGCAATTGAAGCAAGGCTTCAAAGGTTTTCTTTATTTGAGAAACACGAATGAATCGGGATGTTTCGATCCTGGAAGAAATCCATCGGACAACGGATGTAGAGTTTTGAAAGGGCTGGGTAGCCCTCTCGGTCTTTTCTTACATTGTACGAACGGCTTGTTTACAGGCAAGGTATAGCAGCACGACTCCATTCAATATGCCGAAAAGTAAACATGTAAACCCATCTTGACGTGGTAGAAAGGTCACATGGTTTTCGCGAGCGCGAAATCGAAACTCCTTCCCACGCCGCTGGATCGCTTTGCTCCTCGCCACTCGCCTGTGACTCGAAGGTGAGCGTTCTCGTATGCTGGTATCGCTAATCAATCTGTCTGTTACAACGGGACGATTCATCAAACGCACTGAGCCTTGGTTTCGTCTCCTCAACATGCATGGGCAAAAACAAATAGTTTGTCTTGACGAATTATCTATCTTCTGCCCGTCTTTTTAATTGCATCCGTAAACCTCTGGACAAAAGATTCGTCTGATGCCTGACTTTAAACACGCAGACGAGTTATCCCTCTTAGAGGTGGACCATTTGACTTGGTTTGAGAGGGAGTTTGGTACAGCTTCGGGCTTGAAAAAAAACTTTCACGCACTACGAAAAAATATTCCGCGTGAGGCTTATATACAGATGTAAAAACGCGTGAAAAGCGAAAGAATGTGGGGGAGCAAAATTTACGAGATTGTTCAATTAGTCATTTAGTTAATGTTACAGTTCAAATAAATCTTGTCATGTCTTGCCTTGCCTTGTACAAATATGAATAAAAACGTATAATATGATCTAATGGGCGAGTGTCAAAGAATAATTAGTCTCTAGACATGCCAACAGAGGCGGATCCAGACATTGAGCTCAGGGGGAGGGGGGGGGGGGGGGGCGGTGTTGATGTATGACTTGTGCGTAACACGTACTGGTGTACCCTCTTTTCGGAAAATGCTAGTGCAGTATCCTGCAGTTGAGTCGTTTGGAAGTATAGGATCTTCAGGTACGACTATTCTGTGTTGATAGGTGACGAGTCTTTCTGAAGGTTCTCACCCCAACCCTAAAAGATTTTAACATCAACTTTGCAGTAGTTTTACAGTGGTGTAAGACCACGATTGAAATTTTGTCAGTTTTAAAATAAGCCCGCTATGGAACCTTACTCAGGTCCGAGCTAAATATATGGGCTCCTGAACGAATCCAATGATAGCGAAATTTGCTGATATTAGCCTCTGGGTGCTTAAGGAAGATGCAAACACGTATCCGGCTCTTCCAAATAGGTTACCAATCTCTCAGAACTTCCTACAAAATGATGAGGAAAACAAAAGCGCAACTAATACCCTTAAAAACCACCAGAGGACGAGAACCTAACCGTAGCACTCCCCCTTATGTCATGGAAGGGTGTACCCCCTTCCACCCCTTCCCTATAAACACCGTACAATATTTCCATGGCTGCAGATTGTCGAAAGCGACATTCTTTGATGATTCTGTGTAAATGATCGCTTCACGACCAGCTGACTTAACGTAATGCAAGACAAAAGAAATCGAACGATAAAGCGTGCTTACTGAGTTTCTGTTTAACCTTCAAGACCCAGGGTCGCCTGCGTGCATCGCCATAGTCGCATGTGATTTACTTTGTATATTTCTTCCCATAATTTTTGACTGGTCTTTCTTGAGATGAAAATAGCCGTCATATCCTTACGAGTGTAACTTCTGAGTTTTGATATACCGATTGAAATGGCAAAAAGAAATCAGAAATTTAGCATTTCATTGCGGGGCAATGAAGCCGTAAAACGATAGGTTTCGTTCTTCAGGTTCCGTGAAAGTCCGAGCTATCGCGGCACAGTTTGCGGAAGTTGCGGTCGCTTGTGCTGTCAGGTAAAAATTAAATAACCCAGGGGCACGTGCAAATTTAGCTGATTCCAAAAGAACAAGAAGAAGCACAAACCAGACGAATAATTGCTTTGTTTTCATCTTTCTATCAAAAATATTTTAAAATTGATCCTCAGGGAGTTGATCTCATACTTAGGTGTGTTTATCTTTTTAAATTTTTCGGTCCTGCCAATTCACTTCTGCTTTAATTGAAGAATGACTTCCTTTATTATGTCACCAAGCTCGTAGAAAGTGTGCCAAAGAGAAATGATAAAGAAAGAGGGCGAAAGCCTAAGCCACATAGCTTATGCGAGGGCTTATGCCAAGAGAATGCAACAACAAAGAAGGCAAAGAAAATCGTGTTAAGCGGAAATGCGTCGGTTTTCTGATCGTTGATTCAAGTAGCTCGTCCTTGTATTTCCGGTTAAAGAATGCAATGCGCGCGCATTCAAATGAACGTGATCACTTTTTTGACAACATTTCTGAACAGTTGAAGTGCCGTTGTGTCTGTGTTTAGGCAGGAATGATTCGTCTGATCCGCGAAAAGTTTACCGAAGTACTAGGCTTGAAATGCCTTCAAACGACGTGATACTTTTGGGGTACCGTCCGCGCACTGAAATACAGGCAACACTGAATTTACGCCGCGCGGTGAGTGACGATCGTCTTCTGGAAGCTGTGCGAGAAGCCCGCCGTCAGGGTCCTGAGTTTTCAATGCTCAAACTAAGCAAGACAAGAATTTCTGTGGGAGACAGTGTCACTGTTTACTGGGATGTCAGAGAACAGTGTGGAGCGAATGACTGGATCGGGCTTTTTGATCTAGGTAAGTGAACTTAACTTGCAGTTTTCATAAATAAAATTCAGCGCCTCCCTTGCCTTCCCATGCGGCATACACCCGGCTTCGCAATTACTGCAGAATCGAACGAAAGAAGCCAAGTTTTTATGGCGGAAGCTCAATGTTAGCTCAACTTTTTCCAGGCATATATTCACTGCCAATGCGTTTTTATTATAAACAGATCTTGATCCCATGTAGAGTGTTTTAAATCGAAATTTATCATTACATCTCTGGAGTTAATATTTTCGGCACACAATGAGACTTGTGGGGGACCGAGTCGGAAAGAATGATATTGCGGCGAGCTTCAAGATGTGATTGAGAGAGTAATCGCTCAGTGATTGTTTTTTCTGCCTTGTCGTTGAAATGATATATTGTGATCATGTGGATTAGGCTCGACAGCTCCGATGTACGATTTAGTTCTGGATGTCATGACAGATTCAGAATTACAAGATGGAAAGTCCGCACCGTAATTATTTTCACGCTGTTCGCTTAGTTTAAACTTTACACCTTGTTTACATCTTCCATTTTGGTAGTTAAGGTCTTACTTGTAACCGAACAGCCCAGGTAAAAGGATTTATTGGCCAAAATCAGCTAAAATGTAATGCGTGCCGATAAAGTGTTTTTTTTTTGCCCACGTCGTGAGAACCAGGTCTTTGAGCAGGTGTGTTTAAAAATTCGCACGACCATTTTACATAATTGCGAGCTGTACGGTGCCGATTTAATGCTAATCGAGTTTTGCTAGATATCTCGTATTGTATTTATTCAACCGTTTGAAGCTATTTTGTAGGGAATCGATGTTGGTTTTTCATTTCTATGATACTATGCTATATCTATGAAGCACTCTTCTAAGAGTAGATATCCTGGCCTGGTAATTTGCGCCATCCGAAGACGATCGATGGCACCTCATTATTTTTAACTTACAGCAGCGTGAATATTGTTGGTGAGGTTCCTCTTGACTCTGGTTCCTGTCAATATTTATTCCTGTGTAGAAATAGAGTGAAAAAAGAAAAGAAAACGAAGGTAAAACCTTATCTTCAGCTCCGTAAAAACTAAAATCCTATTTTTCGTCTTACCTCAGCACCAGAACAAAAGCTGAGTAAGTTGAAAGGCTTTGTTCTGGCGCTAAGATTTTAGTTTTTACGGAGAGGCCAAGTAAATGAAAACTAGTTGCAGTCAACTGGATCGGAGATATGTGTTCATGGCATCCAGTATTTTCCTTTTCGTTTTATGGATAAAGAAATCTATGTCTGGCAGATTGTTGATTCTGACTATTTTATGATTGACATACCTTCAATTAGAAGTCATTTTAACTGTAGCCATTGAATAAGGAATATTTGGCAATTATCTGTTATAATTGATAAAATCGGTCTGGCAGAGAAATTAATTTTAAAATGTGTGTATGTTTATTGTTTAACTTCATTTTAAATAAGTATTGAATAATTTCATTGTGTTAAGTAGTTTTACTATTAAATTAAGTTGTTGACTATACATTTTTCCCTTTCTTCTCAAGACTGTGGTTGGTTTTCTAAACAGAGTTCTTTGATAAGCTTTTAGATACACCGTACTTCAAAACTTAATCTGATTTATAATAAATGTACCTGATTCATTATGAACTGCAAGAACACAATAACGTTCACAGAGGCACTACTATCTGTCACTTACTAAGACCTTTGCATTGGCCAAACAAGTGCATCATCATTGTCACAAATATTTTTACTGCTGGCCTCTTAAACGTGGACTTCACTGTAATAGAATTGTGAGCTGATTGCTTTCACTAACTCATCTATGTAAATACAGCTATTAATAATGGTGTGTGTTGAGTTACACATGAAGCATCAGATGTTCACTGCTATATGAAGGCCAGCAGTTAGTATTAAATATGTCTGACCATTATTGCACGGTTGGGCATCTGTGTAATGAATTTATACAAATTGACATTTCTTGTGCTGTTTTAGTTTCATCACCTTAATGAATCTAAATATAATAGGAAGAAGTCAGTCAGTATTTTGCCCTGTTTCTTTTTTGATAATGAACCCTGTCCGATTTAGATTTGTTTAATATTGTCCTGTTGTTATATTGATATCATAATTTTTCACAATCTTTGTGAGTTTCAAAGAAGAGTGCCACATGTCAGTAAATTTTAAGGATGTAGACGTGTTACATGTACAAGTAAAGAGATACCCTGGGGGAATAAACAAATCAGTTTTCAAAAGGTCACAAAGAATTTCTGTGAAAGTGAAATCAAACGTGATTTCAAATTTGCTTATGACTTAAAGTTTTCAAAACCTCATTTCATTTATATTTTCCCTTGTTTCAAAATATGGCAATGAAGGTGAAACAAAGGGAAATGTATTGTAAGTTAGTTTGAAAATATTCAAACCAAAACTGAATTTAAACCACAACACTTACATTTGGTAGCGTTAGTTCTGTGATGTTTTCATAGCAAACGTGTCTTGAATATGCCCATCCCTGTCAACAATAAAATCTCTTCAGTGTAATGTATAGTTTTGATTTCTGACTGAAACATTTTTATTGGAGATGTTTAAAAATTTAAACGTTTTGTTGGTTTCTAGCATATATATTCTTGTACGTAAAGAAGAGTAATGTATTATTCTGTCCAGTAGTTTGTAATTAATATGAGGAGAAACAATAGGCCCTTTGCATGATCAGGTCACATGGTACAGAATAAATTATGCTGGGAGGGAAATAATGCAGTGGGACTTCCAAAACAAAGGAACTCTTACCGAGTCCAGCCAGACTTTCCTTTGTTTTGAAAGCCCCACTGCGTTATTTGTGTCCCAGCATAATTTATTCTATATTATGTGACCAGATCATATATACAGTGTAGATACTAATTCAAGATAGAAATTGTAACACAGTTACTCGAGTTTCATGCACAAAGCGATCATTAGACTGTGTAGATTCATATACATGTATTGTTAAAAAAAGTGTAAATATACAAATGAAATGGAATCACGCTGTGGAAACACCGAAGTTTTCAGATTTTACATGTGTTATCACTTTCAAGGGACCTATACATGGAACAAAGCCCTATTTAATGACTTTTGGAAAATTTTGAGGCAGCCAGGATTGTACCTCCCAGGAATTTTTCTAGAACCAAATGTTTACTCTGGTTGTAGTCATTGTCTCAAAAGAACCTAGTAATAAAATATTGCTACTAGTTCTTATTAGACAATAATGAAGACAAGAGTAAACTGTGAAAATTGTTGGGAGGTATTTCAATACTGGTTACCTCAGCATTTTCCAAAAGTAACTTAGGGCTTTATTCCCCTTATTTGATGATGTTTCACATTTTTCCAAACTGTCAAGTTCTTTGTTGTGCATAGAAACACAAAATTTCAGAACACTTTCACCAGCACATCAAGCTAAGGTCCCCCAACACTTTATAGACATTGTTGACGTGTCTTGTCAGAATGTTTGGCCACACAAACATTTAACAATTATATAAATTTGCTATACAGGTAAATAAAAGTAAATAGTTATTAACCCTACATGTAGATGCACCAGGGGCCTAACAGATCACCCTTGAGTACACTCCAAGATTTGCCAGGGCCGATTCTATGTCAGCCCATTTATGTAATGCGCAATTTGATTGGTTGCTAAGGCACAGCTTACCCATAAGCCAATAGAAACTGCTGTACTATTGAAATGTGAGTCACGTTTACCAAGCCTTCATGTTTGAAGTTGTGAAGCTGACAGTCGCCCGAGTTTGTGCATCTCCATTTGCAAAGAAGACAAAAATATGGCAGCCATTTTGTAATGTAGTTCTTTTTCAGAAATGTTATGTGCCCCCAGAACAAAACAAGACAAGAAAATCTTGGAAATGGAATCATCAGGACCTTAACATCTATCCATAACTGATAAATTTCTTTCTGCATGTTGGTAAAGGACAAAATCTACTGTTGATTGTTCCAAATTGAAGAGTGACTTTGACACATCCATGGATCTTGAGGGTGATAATTGAGACTCCATTTACACTAATTATTTTGCTTCCCAGTTGTGAATTAAAACTTGGAAGAAAACACTTTGTTGGGTTTCATAGTCATTACCCTTAAGTAACTGCATTTGTATACTATGTCTGCTTTCAAATTCTCAAGAAAAAATATTTTTATTTAACAGTGTTGTTGACCTCAGATTAAAAGAAAAGAACTGTTTTTAAAACACAAATTAATTTACTAAGCAATTACTTTTTGGCTGGAAAAAGAATTCAGTATGGGCTGTAAGATGTGAGACATTCATTTATTTAATATAGCGAGTAATTTAAATATTGTGAGCCATACATATGTAGAATACCTACAAAAATGGGCAATGAAATTATTCTGCAAACTTTTCATATCTAGTTCCTGTAAACATCATATAATGTAAACTTACATTGTTGTATTTTGGGGTACTGTTTATTTCATATCTTGTACACATGTGGATACAGTACCACTGACAATTATATACCCTGTATGTGTACTTATAGTTTAATTGAAAGTTTCAGGTCAAAATTATCATTTTTAACTTGAAGTATTTTGCTTTCTATCAGGGACACTTATAAAATCAGATTTATTAGATGTGATTAAACCATTTTACGAGATATGTCTAAACTGAAAGTGATGTGAATCATTGTATATTTTTAAATTATTTCAAGAAAAGTTCTACTCATTGAAATTGGTATCTATTAAAAATCAACGTGATTTTCATTGACAGTCATGCACACAACACATGTAGACAGTGAATTCCACTTGTGAAAATGTCCTTGGATAACTAGTTTAATATTAAGTAAACAGATATTACATGAGATAACAGATAAAATAATTTTATCTGTTATCTCAAGGTTTCAAATTTTCTAGGTGATGGAAATTCTCTCTGACTTAAATTATTGTGATTTGATTAATATATGGCCTTTATAAACCAAACGATGTTTTTAAAGTTCATGTT
>CM042752.1:5193030-5208030 GCA_022496165.2 Catalaphyllia jardinei
TACTCAAGGGCAGGACTCACAAAATGCACTTGATACTCAAGGGCAGGACTCACAAAATGCACTTGATAATGCAGATGGGATTCCTAGCCTTGAAGACACTGCAACCGTGACACCAACCCAAGGACCTGGAGACAACAACCAAGACTTGGAGAACCAACCAATGGAAATCCCTGAAGAAATTAATGGTGTCCACAGTTCTGAAGCAGACACGAGGTCAACAGACGCAGGGCAAAGAAACAGTACTGGAAGCATTGAGCTGACAGAGGACTCACCGTTAAGGATTTTAGAGGAGTGCGAGAGGGTGCGTGAGGAGACGATTGCTCTCTCGAGGGAGAACCTTCTTCGAGATCCCACTACGGAATCAGATGATGAACTTGAACGGATGGATACCACAGAGGAGACTATTACTACAGAACGCGATAGTTCACATAATTCAGACTATTCCATGGACGATGCGTTGACTAGTGAAAACGTCACACAACCAGCCGTAAGTGAAAGCAGTTCTACAGAAAACCAGCCAATTGCTGAGCGAGAAACTGATTTGCTAGAAGCTGCAAGTAGCGGCCTCCTTGATGAGGAGGTCAATGATGCGGATTTATCGTCTCTGGAGGAACTTGAAGGGTCCAGAACATCACCACGTGCAGTAGAGTGCGTGCCGGGACCTTCAGTTGCCACGCCATTGATAGAACCAGAGACAGAGGCGGGAGAAATGACGGCTGAAGATTATCTTCAGCAACCAGCAGAAACTAGCGAGCAAAATCCTGCAGAGCTAAGAGAACTAATACCACTTCTTGAGTACGTAGATCAAATAATGGCTGATGAACTTGCAGAGCAGAGTGAGAACAATGCAATGATTGTCGAGTCTGTTGGAGACAGTGCTCAAGAAAGTACATCGGCACCTGATTTTGATGTGGGAACATCTGAATCTTCCGGTGTGGATTCATCTAGTGTAGTAGTATCTTCTGTAACTCTTCCTATGGAGGCATCAGAACCTGTGTGCTTAGGTGCCACGTCAGTGCAGTCAACTTCAACTTCAGAAATGATAGTTGACACTCCACTGACAGTGCACAATGGAGTGGGCGATGATGACAGAGTGATCTCACAGAGGTCCCCTCGAGGTAAATGTCTTTCTCGATCCACTAGTGATCCGAGGAGTGCCCACTCAAGGAGATATGCTGAGAGATCAAGAAATGTGTCCCGAGGTTCTAACCAAGGAGAAAATTCTCCAAGGCTTTCTCGTCCACCATTAATTCGACGGGTGACTGAACCAACTACCATGCAAACCAATGTTGTGGATCCTACAATTGTGTCTAGTAATACTAGTGTCTTGTCACAAGCATCTAATACCACGGCGGTTGTTACTCCAGTAACTGAACCTGCGGCAGAAGCAGTAGTGTTAGCCCCAACAGAATCGGTTGTAATGGCAGTGCCGCTGTCTCTACCCCAACAACGCAGCTCTTTATCGAGTGCACGTTCACCTGTTGTTGTAGCAGATGTTGTGGCTGAAGCTCCTGCATTAGTTACGCCATTACCATCACCTGATTTGGTTTCGGAGAGGACCAACTCCACATCTTTTGAACAAACTGCTGTTGTTGCAGTTAGTGTGGAAGCGAGCGCGAGGGCTGTAGGTGAAGCTTCAACATCAAGAGATTCACCAGATGATTATGTGTTGATTGTGCCGTCTGATGGTAGACAACCCTCATCTGCTCCATCGACGTTAAGGAGAGATGGAGCTGCTCCAGCGGTTGATTCACTGTTAACAAATGGAACACGAGCTTCGAACAAAAGAAACTCATCACAAGATCATTCTTCTGTTATATATGCTACTCCGTTATCAGGTCTAAGCAGAGAGTTAGCTGACCCGCAAAGTGCAAGCTTTCCTAGGCAAAGCAGCGTAGCAAGGGTCACTGCACTCTCGGGCGGTCGACGACGCAGTAGTAGCACTGGTTATACAGTTAGCAGGGCTGTGCCTGACGAATCTCAGTCTCTACCTCGGAGTTATGGACAAACTGCCTCTGCATCAAGTTCTCCTGGTGCTGTTGTCAGGGCAAGTGCCGCAGTTAACTCTGAACAAGCCAGGCCTAATGCTTCTGATAGAGCTAACAACCCTCCCCCTGGTGCCGCTTCTCTGCCGGGTTCTAGTAGCCAGTCTGGTAGTGATCTAAGTCAGTCACGTGAAGCAATACAAACCATGCTCAAGTCCTACTACATTAAGTCAACACAGGTGCCAGGGGGGCAACCGCCTCCTATACGGCCACCAGAAGCATCCACCTCCTCGGTGCAGGAACCTGAGGCAGCTAGAAGACCACCTCAATCGAACAGTCGTAACGGGAATCGGAGGAGCTCTGGTCGAAGACAGCAAGGCAATCCAGTTCATGTGTCTATTCAGGATCAGCAGCAGAGCAGAGCGCAGCAGGCCCGGCCAGAACAGCAAGCCACGGAGGAAGAACCTCTGCCACCAAGTAAGAAATTTGGAGGCTGTTTTAGAATCGTGTAAAGATTGTGTCGTGGTCCAAACATAAGAGTGTTTAGAATTTCATATTGAGAAAAATGCCTAAAATCATTTGGCAAAAAAGAAAAAAAAAAATCTTCAGAACAAGGCAGTTCGTTGAACGTGCTCGGTTGTAATTGTCCCGCGACCTTGGAGTCTGCTTGCAAAAGTACTTCCGATTTACCTTGTGCCTCTCTTTCAAAACGAGTGCCCGTGCCAAACTGAGTTTGATTTGCATAAAAATAAACATGTAGGATGAATAATTTTCATATGATTGTTGTTGCATGGAGACTCGGTTTTGATACAAAGGCAAATGGTTATGTCGGGAATGGCCTATTGGAACCTACGGCTCGTTTTCCAGATGAAATCTCAAGGTTGCCTTAACAGGCTGTATACGGAACAAATTAGCAATTAATTTATGCTTTAGCGTGCCTCTTCGGGTTACGATGTACGCGGCAAGTTTGGAGAGGACGAAAGAAGCGTAGGCATCATGGACAATAAGTAGATATGCAAAGACGACCACTCGTGCGAGAAAAACTCCTGTAGTGAAGCGAAGTTAACTTTTCTAATCACAAAAATTACAATTTCCTCGATTGTGATTGGTTTAAAGAACTCCTATTTCCCCTTTTTTATAACTTGTCTATTCGTCTTTTCTGGGAAGTTGTAATTTCGTTTCGTCCACTTCGGTTTGTAATCATACTAGTGATAAACAAATCGAACTCCTGCTTCGCGGTTGTCCGATTTTGTTATCACTCGTCTGATTACGGACCGAATTGGACTCCGCTCAGCCCTATAACCATTACTTATAGCACGAGCGCGTATTGTTAAAATAATGCTCACGGGTCCCCATGCTTCCGAATAAACGTGGATACAAACTCGCGTGGTTCGACACTTCGTCAAGATTTTGTTGTATCCTGTAATTTGCTTGACAAACACTGATAGAGTTTTATTTTCTTTAGATTGGGAACGGAGCGTGGATTCTCATGGAAGAGTTTACTACATTGATCACATCAATAGGACGACTACTTGGAACAGGCCTCGAACAAGTAAGACTTACTTTCTTTTACCGCTGGTGTCTCACTGTTGGTTTGGTAATATTTGTATCATTGTTCGCGAAACCACAAAAGTTGATATATTTAAGCAATAGACCACAAGTTTCTATGGTTTACAGGCTGATAAACCACGCGGGATGTTGGTAGAACACGAGAAGAATTCGTAAATCACGAGTCGCAGGCGAGTGACAAACGAATTTTTCCATGAGTTAAGCGGCACAATAAACCATAACTGACTGACCAATCAGAGCGCGCGCATTAATTTGGTTATGGTATAAATTCCTTGATTCGCTCTTGTACTTTGCAAAGAAGATAACAAAATTGGTAGAGGCAGTAGATTTAAAAAAATTGCGCCACATTTGTTAAATGCTATAGAGGTGAATAGTATTTCACAAATGACTAGAACACACTCGAAGGTGGCGGTGGTTAACGATGGTGAAGGTTTTTGGAGGTTCATTCCTGTGTTCGTTTCAATTTTGAGGAAACGTTTTTTGGCCGTGATCTTGTAACGAGGAGTGCAACCTAAATTATGCCACCAGTGCATATTATATGCCATCAAACAAAAGTTTCTTTTGTGTTAAAATGCTTTTGATACGAATTTTTTGTATCTGAGATTTTTTACGTAAGAGAACCTTTTGGCGAGCGGTTCGCAAAAACTGTATAGTCGGCTGGTCGCTATTTCGAAGCGGCCAAATAACTTTATGACGTCACTGGTTAAATTGCATGCCGCGCTGAGAGTGATTGAACATGGAACAAGAGGCTAGTGGGAATCTCATCTTAAGGACACCTCAGAGCTGTAGGTGATCAATAACAGGTAGTCTTACTCATAAATCAGAAGGACTTGATTCTTTAGCCTTCCTGTAAAATGGATATTTCCAGTATATGTTTACACAAAGCGATCGAGCGTGGTGTGCAATGTGTCAGAGTTCTTTATATGGCTTAGACATGTCACAACCTGCCAGTGAATGTCGTTAACTAGACATAAATCCCCGATGAAACAGCTTTTGAAATTATTTTTCTGGGGATCTGCTGCATGAATTAAGGACACTGTTATCTTGCTTCAATCTGTAGACTTCCAACCGGGAAGGTTTTCACCTTTGCTTTTTGGAGTGGACTCACGACTAAGGAGCCGACGGCTTCGCTTAGAAATTAGGATTGACCATTAAAGGAAAACTACTTTATGATTAAAAAAGTGTAGTTCAAGATACTTTTTTTCAAATTCACGCGCAAACAGATGTTACATGTATTTGTTTTGTTTATTATTTCTTGCCCTCGTGCGCTTCTCCAGCAAGATTGCGTGACAAGTGTCACTCTTGGTTTTTGGTTAGGTGATAACAGCCTAGACACTGTTACTTAACTTGCAATGCAGTAACAAATACAATTGATCAAAAGAGATTTTCTTACTAACCTGCTCAGGCATGTTTCTTTTTCGGGCTGCGGAAGAAAGTGTGACAGTGTTAGGGATGAGAGGTCATGTACGTGAAATCAAACCCTTGTATTTACCCCTAATAAGATACTACGGTAGCTAATCCCGTGATTCTTGTGATTGCCGACTTTGATACTAATATTTACAGATTGTAGGTCGAGGTTTAAATGAATGTTAAAAGAATCTCAAGCAGCCATCGGCTGTGAATCATTCACGGATAACTGTGAAATTCCTTTTGTTGCGTACATTCGCGAATTACAAAACAAACCCTCCATTAGTTCGCCTGCTGACCCTCAAACAGATCACAATTTTTTTAAACTTTCTCTTGGTCTATTACAACAATAAGCTCTCATTAACTGAGCTCAGTCGGTCTGTATGGGAGAATCTTGACCGAGGTCATTTGTACACACATGGCCAAAATAACGTGAATGAGCTCGGTTCCAATCGTGCATAATTTAAGGTCCACGAAATCGATTGATTAATAAAACAGTGATTTCAAAACATATCCATTGAAAATAAGTCAGTTGAAATTACAATGATAAGGACTTTACAGGGTTCGAAAAATGTTTTGCTCCAGAAGGTCATCACTTTTCAAAAGCATTTTAAAAACAAAATTCGCCGTGAGTATATTGGGTGAATAAAACAGTCGAACGTTTCATTTCAAGAGCAGTTTACAGGTTGTGATAAAAAGTAGTTTAATTCAAAAGTTGTATCACTTAAATACAGGAGTTTTTCTTTTTTTCTTCTTCTTTCTTCAGATGCCCCTGAAAGTGAATCAAACATGAATGAGATAAACACGCACTGGCAAAGCCTTGATAGAAGGTAAGTTTCACGTGAAAATCGTCTTAAAATACCTGTTTTATCACAGTTCCGGCTATTCTCGAAATATGAATTAAATCTACCATTCCGGATGAAAAACGCTCCGTTTTATTTTGCTGATACTTCTGGCGTGTTTTTCTTTCAAGATATCAAAGCTTCCGCCGGACGCTCCGTGGTCGAAGCAACCGCCATTCACGCCTACCTCTTCCCATGGTCGACAACCGGGAGAATCAGACAACTGGCGAATCAAGTGCCAGTGGCAGCGCAGAAACTGGTGCTGCCTCGCTGAGACCGTCTCATCCACCAGCAACGTCAGCTTCCTCCTCACTAGTAGCTTCTACCTCCTCGACGCCGTCTGCTTCCTCCACACCATCTACGTCTACCGCACCGTCTAGTTCGTTCACAGCGTCCACTTTCCACCCACTGCCACCTTCCTGCGCACCATCCACCTCATCCGAACCCTCCTCGTCCTCTGCTCCATCGACATCTTCAGCATCTTCGTCAAGAAGTTCCAATCATGTACATTTTCCTGCAGTGAAGTTTCTCACCAGACATGATTTAATAGACTTCCTCAAGAGTAAAGGGGTATGAATTTGTGTTACGTTAACCAAACGCTTCTCACTAGTATGGTGTTTAACTTCGAGAATATTTATATGACTTCCAAGCTGTAGAGCCAGAAGTGCATCACGCCTTCACAGGGTCACTTTTTTTTGGACATTTGGAACTCCGGGGAGGAACCCCCATATTAGGGGGCCAGGGATGCTCGTAGGAAAATTTGAATTTACCTCCTAAAGAAGACTAATGTGGGAGTTGCTCGAAATTCATTAGACCCCTAATGGATACCACTTAAAACGGAATAGGTTCGATTACCAGCCACTGTTCATGAAAGGATCCCACGCGCACTTGTAGACCCGACTCTCGTACTCGAGAGATCAGTAGAAAACAAACAAATGAAAGCGTTTCTTTCATTATTAGTTCTTCGAGTGCACCCTTTGACAGTTGAAAATGGCGACGTTTCGTCATCAACACCCTAAGTGAGACCAGAATCCTTGATTTGTACCCGAGACGACAAGCATTCCTGACCTTTTCATATAGGAGCCCCCCCCCCCCCCCCCCCCCGCCGGGTTTCGAACACCCCAAGGCTGTTTTACAGTCGCTTGCACCGTGTCAAGTTAGTTATTTTTTGCATTTCTGACGCTAGTACTCAATATTCTTACCGCGGTAATTATCTACATTTAATAGACTTTCGCATGAACGTTTTCAAATATAGAAGCTAATTATATAAAAAGCACATTTTCCGAAGGTGTCCACTTATACATATTTAACAGTACTCGATTACCGATCACTGAGGAGATATTGAAAATACAAAACTGATGAGCTGTGTGAATTTCCAAATTATGATTCAAGCCGTGATTAAAAGTTTTGGATGGTCAACAGACAAGAAAATTGAGGAGAGTTCGAACGACACATTTCATTATTATTTATGCAGTATTGTAAAAAGTACCTGAAAGATGAATGCAGATGTGGCGAAATGATTGGAAAAAATAACTGATATCACCTGGGAAAATGAAGAACGAGAAAAATAGGAATAAAAATGACAATCTGACTGTACTTGCTTTGCTGATCGGACAAGAAACCATAGTTTCTTTATAATTGTGTCGGACGAGGATCACCAATAGCTTCATGAATGTTTTCAACGTGTTACATCTCCTCAAGTATTCCCTTATCGTTGCGTTTTACCAGTGGGCTTTAACTTTAACCTAACCTACGAATTAAAACCTCAGGTCAGTGTCATAAAAAATACCACTGTTTAGAGACGATCTATTTTGCAAATTGAGTGGCTCAAAGCTACTTTGATTGGGTATTAATAATAAGCCTTGAAGCATTACTGAAGGTGTGTTTCTGTTACTCCTTAAAACAGAGGAAAAAAAAGAAGTAAAAGTCTAGTCTATCGTTAGCCTGTCGACAAAAGTGAACATTTTCTGCTTGAGAGAATAGCAGAAGCGAAATACGAGTCCGCAGATGGGAGTGGAGTTTTTCAAATAATTTCTTTCAGAATATACAGATAAAGTAGTTGTTTTAATGTGGCTGAAAACAGTTTCCAGTACTTTCAAGACTAAGAGTTTGATGGGTCATTATAACCTCTCTATACTAATTGACGCCAAAATCATGGTGTCAACAAACTGCCAGATCATCGGTGAACAAGTTGCTGTTAATTTTGTGGCACAATAGGTTACCATAGCAACAATATGACCTGCATAATTTTTTTAAACTTTGCAAAAAGTTAGATCTTATCATGCTGCTTACAATTCGATAAAAAAAATTAAAATTAAGGGTGTTTTTAGCAGGTCATATTGTTGCTATGGTAGCCTATTGTGCTACAATATTAACAGTAAATTGTTCACCGATTATTGGGCAGTATGTCGATGCCATGATTTTGGCATTAACCGATAAAGAGTGGTTATAATGACCCATCAAACTGTAAGTCTTGGAAAGTACTGGAAATTGTTTCCAAACTCCTTAATTTGACTCTTTGATTTCTTTTAAGGCCTACAGTAACCTTTGTTTTGCAAACTCTTGTGGAAGTATACGTGTGTTGTGAACGTCCACGGATACAGAATTTCATCTCAATCCTAGATTTTACATATGGTTTTTTTATCTTTCATAAGTTAGGCTTTGCAAAGTTTGTTTCGGTTCTTTTTAGTTTAGTGGAAGACGCAAATAAGAAATATGTAGTTATCGTTAGTTGGAATATATAATCATTCTTATTTTAAACCCGGTGTTCAGAACCGTTACGTATTTATTGCTAATATGGTATTCAATCCTGTTCACTAGGTGCCTGGTCATTACTATTTCCAAAGCCAGGTCTTAAAACTCATAGTTTCTAAGATCAGAAGCGAGCCCAGTCAGTTTGAGAGGTAAGTGGACTTGTTTGGATTTTCCACTTATATACTTCCTTGGTGGAAAAAAAACCCACACATTGAAACATTTCCTGATGATACAAACCCAAACAATAATGGTGATTTTGTAGAACAGTATTTGACGAACAACAGAAACACGGTAGGAAGCGAGAGAAAGGATGGAAAGCATGGAAATGAATTGTAATATGAACAAACTTGAGAACGGAGAACGGAACTACAATGAGCGCCTGAGACACTTTTAGGAAATAACGCTTTTCGATACTTGAGCATCTGTTCTATTGTATTTGCATCTAGCGTTAAGGCCCTGAACCCCCCCCCCCCCCGCTCCCCCCCCCGTTCAATATTTTGTGGGCGCTGTAGTCTGTGCAGTCGAAGAAATAGAAAAAACAACATTGCTTTGGGGAGAAGGGGGAAAATGTGACTAAGGGGCTCAAAAATCGAATTTTACTACCAAGTACCTCAACACTTTTGTCGCCCATTGTAGATAGCAGGAAATCCAACAGTAATGGTATGATTTTGTTGAATAATATTTGACAACATAGTAAATGGTTTGAACCCAGGAGTATCAGTGGTTCGTATTGTATGATCGTCCGGGTGAGGGTAGTTGTCAGTGACGACAAATAATCAGAACGCATTTGAAAGCGAGGATTGTCAACGATGGCGGGATGGAAGTGGAGAAGTGGAAAACATGAGGCTTGCGTTTTCAATTTAGGTCACGTTGTAGGTCATGTTTCTACATACAATAAGCACGCATTGTCGTTACCGGTTGATAATTTAACGGCCTTTTCTCCAAGGTTTCGCCATCAAGTAGAGCTTGTCAGGTTTCTAAATCAGTTCGCTGATCCTCAGATGGACATGCCGGCTGGCTGGGATAAAAAAGTTGATCAATCCGGACGGGTAGGTCTCTGATCTGACTCTCTTTCAGCGATTAGAATGATTTTGTTGTGAATACAGACAGAGAAAAGATAAGTCCAGACCTGTAGAGTGCTCACTACGCAAAAACCCAAAAGGCCAAAACTTACTGATCAGTTAGTCCTCATTTCCAACTAAAAACACAGCTCCACTTGGACTGCAGTTCAGCCTTAATTAAACGGCTACCCTCGGGGAAATGGATAGTGGTCCATTCAAACCGTTAAGGACTAGGTACAAGTCTGTGAATTAGAGGATTAGCAACTATTGATTCACATAGTCATAAAGTGCAGACCAAGCTTTACAAAATCCCCAAGTTTGGTGTAAATAGGCCCAATAGTATGCAAGGTACACCCCATCTGAAAATGTCAAAATTTGCAAAGAAATGTAAGGCCATCAGGAACAGCGTCCGGATGGCCATACATTTCTTTGTTAATTTTGACTTATTTAAATCGCTATATCTCAGTCAAAACTAGCCTGATTAACACCAAACTTGGAGATTTTGTGAATCTCAGTGTGCTCTTTCTGACTTTAGGGATCAATAGTTGCTTATCCCATAATTTACAGACTCGTACCTAGTCCTTTTCGGTTTCGAAATCAGGCAATGGAGGTGAAAAACATAGACGAGCCGCCCTCGGGGCTTTGATTACCGGTTGCCTAATAGGGGTGTAGTACAAAAAAGTATTGTTCACCCTGTTGCAAATTCGAAAACTCCTCTCCAGAGTCCTTTAGGTTTGGTCGTTTTGGTTCGTCCATTAAAATAATGATTTTTGATGTTTCCTTCTTTATTGTAGTTATATTTCATTGATCACAATTCACGAACAACGACCTTCATTGATCCACGCCTTCCCGTGGAGGAGACTCTTCCAAGACGTAACCGCTCGGAAACTGAGGTACATTACTTAAATCGATTTATCGCGTAGATTGTGTCCTGTCGCGTTACATCACATAAATGTCACGCAACGCGACAGGTATGCAAAGAGCTCCATTATAACCTTGCTCTTGGATAACGTTTAGCTTTGAGGAAAAGATAACGTCCTGAGACAAAATCTGAGCGTACTTTTTTCAGTGAAATTGGGGCTGCTGTGTGTATTTATCTTTCAAGTATTTTTACCACGGAGTGATCGTCCAAAATTGGGGAATATCACTCGGCCAGCCAGTTTTGGCTAGGACGTATTCAGGCATGTGACGCATTTAGACCAATGGCGTGCGAGCGAAAATATTTGATTATAAATACACTGTATCGTGGTGTCGTTGAAAAGTTGTCTTTCATCTGGTTGCAGCCTGGACGCGGACGTGTTCCTCCACCCAGGCCTCCACCACCAAGAACGCCGTCTCGGTCAAGCACTTTGAACAACTCCACTCCAATGAGTAAGTAATTTGCCGAGCAACACTTGAAGTGATTATGGGTGATTGGTCACTTATTAAAGCAGAAAATCATGGTTAACAAACGAACTGCCTCCATGTAGACATTCCCTGCAACTTGAAAACGTAATTTCATTATTTCTCTAAAGGGCTTAAATCTGCTTCTCCTTTCTCTTCCCCCTTCCTGCTTCGTCGATCCCTCTCCCCCGTTCTCCCTTCCTGCTTCCTCCATCCCTGTTTCCCCATTCCCTTTTTCCCAACCCGTTTACCGCTTTTCCCTTCCCCTTACCCCTCCTCCTTCCGACATTAACTTTGTACTTTGGCTAAATGCGACATTCCTAAGCGGTTGATAGTTCATTTTATTTTAATCTTGCACTGTTGTACCTCAAGTCATTTTATTTATCTGACCATTTTTTCTCCTCTCTCTTCGTAGCTTACAACCAGCAAGTGGTGGCGTTTTTGTCTCAACCGAACATTGACGATATTCTTAGAGACAAATACCAAGGGTATGCGCGAAGCCCGACTCTAAAGTGAGTAGCTTATTCTTCGCCATTACTCGTGTGTTCTTTAGGACAGTAGCAAATAACGACGAGTGAAATCGGGAAATAATTTCATGCGCGTTTTGTCAAAATTCGAATTACTTTTCCGAGCCTTTGGACGAGGGAAGTTATTTGAATTTTGACAGAACGCAAGTGAATTTTTTTTCGTAATTTCACGAGTACACAATCTGATTACATTTTAATAACATGGTTGACAATCGTTGGTTTTTGACTTGTTATTGTATCGCGAAATTTTTTCGCCAAACGTTGCCCTGGCAATTTTGTAATTTCACTTGTAAAAGTATGTATGAACACTGAATTCTCGCGCCAAAATTAAAGGGTAATTTGTCGACCGTAATTTTATGTAACTCTTTTCAATGTTTCTTCCCTTTCAGAGCCAATGTGAGACGAGTGCAAACAGAGGGAGAGAGGGCCCTGGCGCGAATGTCTAATGATCTCGACTTCATTATGTTACTGAGGTAAAGTGTTGTCTCACCCATGACACAAGTCTGTCTAGCGATTTCTTTGGCATTGAATCCTATTTTTTATGATGCAGTGTTATGGAGGAGAGCATTGTCAGCCATGTCCCAGCAGATATTGCGCAATCATCGGAATCTGCCTCCCAACCGTCGTCACCCACACGTCACTCGCCTAGCCCCCGTGCCACTCCTGGAACCCGGTCAAGATCAAGTTCTACTGAGGTTTCGCTGAAAGGTGCAATGGGTGATTCAACTGCTAGTTCCAGTCCTGCGCCGTATAAACGCGATTTCGAGGCTAAAGTTCGCTCTTTCCATCGTCAGCTCTACCACAAGGGTTATGGACAAGGACCTAATAAAATCAAGTAAGTGCTGTAATTGATTTCGTGACGAGCCAAAGAACGTCGACATTGGACATTATGCCAGAGGAATTTGAATGCGGTGGAATATGAAAACGATGTCATCGTTTTTTGCAAAGCTCCATTTTCAAAATGTTGTCTGTCCACACGAAAACGGGAATCCGGCGTTTTAAACTCCTTCGGTTTGTGGAGCGTTTTTGAAAATCTTCGCTTTCGTGACGGATCAGTGTGAGCAGAAGGCCTCACCGGAGATAAGGCTCCGTTTTCAGACTTCTTTGGCGTAGTGACATTGTCTAAGTAAGATCGATTCGTACGAATCTTTCAAACTCTGCTGTTTTAATAGGTTTTCGTGGTTGAGAAATATATGTTGCCAGCTTAGTTAGGAACTTGATTGAAACATCAAAGCAAAACATAACAAAAAGTCTGTGTGTATCAAAAGCGACATGTAATTCTGGCTTCTCTCGGCAGGTTGAGTATACGACGAGATCATATTTTAGAAGACGCGTATGATCAAATCATGAAGGAGCCCGCCCGAGCGATTCAAAGAAACCGCTTGGAAATCCAGTTCACTGGCGAGGAAGGGTAAGTAAAGATATCATTGTCGAATTAAGCCTGGCACGTCTAAAAAGCGACATTGATCAAAATTGAACAAATGTTGACCACGACTTCAAGTTACTTGTTTTTTGTCACAAATTTCCCTTGAGTGGCCACTCATTAAGTATTTATCTCCAGACTTCGAAGTTAACCACCTCACACAGCACACAGAAAAACACTTATTTTTTCATGAAAAAACTGTTCTGCACCTTCTATTTGGATCGTAGTACTCAAGGGTTTCACTTACAGACGATGAAGTTAAAACCACTTGGTGCAGTATCGTAAAAAATACTACATGCAAGTACTGCTCAATAGCTTTATTCCAATGGGCACACACTAAGTAAGGCCTCATTTCTTGACGCCTCGTTTAGCTTTATTTCTTGCGTCCTGTGAAATTCTCTAGTTTCAGTTTTACCATGGTAGTTATTTTGGAAAACCACTCTGTTAACAAAACGTTTCGTAACAGGAGGGTTTTTTTGCTGTTTCAGTTTGGATTATGGCGGGCCAGCGAGGGAGTTCTTTTTCCTTTTGTCGCGTCAGGTGTTCAATCCATATTATGGTCTGTTTGAGTACTCTGCCAATGATACTTACACTGTTCAAGTGAGCCCTGTGTCGCTGTATGTGGACAACTCTCACGAGTGGTGGGTATAGTGGATTGTGTGTATAAAACATTTAAGATAGTTTGGGCGCTCTCGTTGGCCGATAGATGTGTTTAGATGAGTGTATGTAAACACGGTTTTGACGATTGAGATTCTTGAGAACTTTTTTATGAAAATAACAGGGTACTTTTTCCGTGTTTACATAGTCTCATCTAAACACTCGGGAGGCTGGGAGAATTTTCGAAAGTTATGCATTCCCTCGATTGCGTCTAGAGTTTGCATAACTGTCTCGAATTCGGAGCCCTCCTCGTGTTTAGATGACGCTGAGTAAATATACTCACCTTGTCTTAACACGCATTTATTGTGGTGATAATTTTACCCTCTGTAACTGTACCAATAAATGTCTTTGTGCTTTGATTGGCTTAAGGAGCGTCTATAACGACAACACTACTGGAATCAGTGTTGTTCTTAATTTTGGATTAGTTAGTTTTGAATTGTTTTGAACTCTTCCCACACAGTTGTTTTTAAATTGGGCAAAGGTGCTAGTTTCTAACGCAAGTGAAAGTTAATTTGGCTGACGCTCGATACATCAGCGTTACAAGCTCGCTTAGGCATTTAACTTACCTGTATCGACTTCAAGATCATAAATACCTGAGTGTTCTTAAACGGGCCTAGTATACTACTTTGGTTAAAAGTCCTACATGTGGTCTTGGATATTTCCTATAGTGTTAACGACGAATGAGGGCCCAACATAGGTTTGGTGAGATGCAGAAGTGGAGTGAAAATGGAGGCGGAATACGGGATAACGGGACCGTTAATGGCGGGTTGCGGGATAAAGTATTTCGGTGGGAGCGAGATTTGCTCATTTTGACAGACGGGATTCCGGGTAGTTTTAAAATTGACGGTGGGATGCGGGATGAAACGGACAATCACATGCACACGTGACAGACGTTATCCAGAGAAGCGCGACTCTTACCAGGCGGGATCGGCAGAAACATTCTGACTGGGTGAGTTGGCGGGAAGCGGGATGCGGGATTGAAAAAAATGCCTATGTTGGGGTTCGCAGTAATAAATATGCCCCAGGTGGCCTACACTACGCAAGCTTTTTGAAAAGTTGTATAATTTATAGGAAAAGACGCTATTTTTCAGGTTCCGTTTCTGTGGGCGAATCGTTGGTCTTGTGGTCATACATCAACACTTGTTAGATGCGTTTTTCACTCGTCCCTTCTACAAGGCTTTGCTCAGAAGGTACAGTGACTTATACATACATACATACATGTTTATTGACCACTTCCCCAAAGGGCTTTTCAGCGTTAATTACAAAAGAAACATATACAAATTATGAAATAACAATTTAAAATAATTAAAGTATCATTCCTTCCTCTTAAATTTATCTAAAAGTGCCCCTCTAAGCTTGTTCCTAAAACTATTTACATCAATGCATAACTTA
>CM042752.1:5228972-5250509 GCA_022496165.2 Catalaphyllia jardinei
ATTGATTTTGGTTTAGCACGACAGATTAAAGATGGGGAACAAATCTGCTTAATAGTTGGAACACCCGAGTATGTCGGTAAGTGTTGTATTTGGATTTTTATCACACACTACACATCTATTATATTATATCTCAGGTTTATGCTCGTTATTAACTCCACTCTGGCTTTTCTATATATAATGCGTAGCACAAAACGTTTTTGCAGGTGAGAGTTTTATTTTGCAGATCGACATTTGTGTATTTTGCAAGAACTAGTTTTTATGATTTTTTGAGCTGGGTATCATTTTTTGTAATTTTCAGAAATTGGCATTTATTTGAAAATATTTTTGGCATTTTTTTTTTATTTCACTGCACAGCAATCAGTCATTGGCAGCGACACCTGTAGGGTACCATGAGCAATTTCTTCGTTTTATATGAAGAGATGTTTTATATAAATTGGGTCAACATGGTTCTACATACATGTATGATGTTTTTGCAGAGAACTTTATTTTTATGGGAACTATTGTTGTGGATCGTGGGAAAAAAAAACAGCAAAATGACAAACATTTAAACCTGCAAAAATTTAGTGTCACTTGGTGCAGAATTACTGAAAGTATACATGAATGGTAGGTATCTGTACTAAATGCATATTCAGCATGTCTGATAGCCTGGAACTTAATGTGCACTTTGCAGCCAGGTTACTGGATTCTGTTCTTTTCTTGCCTGCATGATGTGCTGCTGAGATGTTTTGGAAAACTATGTTCAACTTAATCATAGTTACACCTTGATTAGCATGAAAATTATTTTTCCTGGCACATTAATGTAGTTACAATGGAGAACAGAAATCCTTGGAACAGTTACGGAAAACCTTGCTTCTACATCCTTAACTTATTGAATTATCAGATGTAACAGTGATTGTTGTTCTATAATGCCATTATTCTCCCGGTAATGAGCTATGCTGATGTTATTTGGTCTTCATGTGACAAGGACAGACTTGCCAACCCCTGGTGAAGGAAAATCTGGAGACCCATGAAAAAAATCTGGCGATTCTACAAAAAATAGTGTGAAATTCTATTTTTTCCCCGATTAAACCCCTTTTTTTTATCGAGACCTCATTCCCAGGGCCTACTCCCCTTTCAAAATTGCGGACAGACGCGGAGAAAAACCATAAGTTATTGAACACAAGCAAAAATCACAGCTCAGTAGAAAATAGTAAGTACAATGTTTTTCTTCACTAGTTTATCACTGTATGGCAGTAGCATCCTCATAAATATTCCATTTTTATTCAAAAACTTAATTTATTTCATTTCAGAAAGATTTTTGTCAAAAAACCGTGAGATTGGGAGCCTTGTCGTGAGACCATGAGAAATGACAAAGAAAGGCAATTGTCCAAAGACTTTTGTCCCCCATTGTAGTAATAATCTGACAAAAGAGGTTGTTGACTATAATTTAAACACAATTAATATTACATATAATAGATGCTTGATTGCATATTTTCTCTGCTTACTTTGATTTTAGCTCCTGAAATACTTGAATTTGAGCCTGTGGGAAAGCCCAGTGATATTTGGTAAGGGCTAATTTTTGTTATTTTACATATAAGTATTTATTAATGCGTTTAATGTGTAAGTCTTAGGACGTATAAATTAATAATTCACGTTTTACTGATAATCAAAGGTTGCATTTTTATCTCAGGTATACATGTAGTTAAGGAATTGCTATCCATTAAAACTGGTGTGACTTGGCCTTTAAAAATTATAATTTAATTGCTCTTATGTCATTCAAGACTAGCATTAATATAGTTACGCTTTAAGACTGGACTTAATTGTTGTACAATGGTGTAATTGAAGGGTTGTGTGAAATAACACGCTAAGTGACTTTTGGAAAATTTTGAGGTAGCTAACATTGAGAAATACCTGCCAGCCATTGTTACAATTTACTCTGGCTTCGATTATTGTCTAAAAAGAACTATTAGTAAGCACTAGTTCTTTTTAGACACTAATGAAAATCAGAGTAAACTGTAACAATGGATGGAAGGTAATTCAATGCTGGTTACCTGAATGTTTCCCCAAAGTCACTTAGGGGCTTTATTCCATGTAGCCCTTTAATTGATCTTGGCTTATCCCGCCTTGATTAACTTTTTCTAGGTATTTGCGGGGTAGGCCATCCACTAACTATTATATTTGGTTTAATAAAGTTTTTGTTGTTGTAGGATAAGAAAGATATTTATTGAGGCCTTAGGTTGTAAACCAGCACTAATGATGAAAGATATAGACTGATCAGTATTTTCTTTGTTTTCAGGAGTATTGGTGTGGTTGCCTATGTCATGTAAGTGCCTTCCCAATAATGTTTCATCAACTGATCTGCATTTCAGTATACAGGCTTTGCAAGGTGGTGGATAACCTGTATACCGTCTTTGTTTGGTGTCGCAACACATACTATATAGCTCAACCGTAACATGTGCAAGTTACACTCTGTACCCTGCCCTCATAGGTGTTATCATGGCAACTGAGAACACTACCTACAAGATTTTTTTATTTTTTATTTTTTGAGACATCAATTGTAATCCTTCAAAATTAATTATTTACTGCTGATGACCAGTGTCACAAAAACTAAGATCTAGGACCTAAGACCCCCAAATCTCAAAACCTCAGCCCTTAGACCCCCTGAGATTTGGAGGGGACCTTAGGTCGTAGATCTTAGGTCTTAGATCTTTAGGTCTTTATTTTTTAAGACACCTGCTGATGACAGCTAGTCATCAACTTTCTCTTTGCTACTACTAACAGGTTGACTGGTTTGTCACCATTTGCTGGAGAAGATAAACAAGAAACATGCTACAATGTTTCCTTAGCTTCACTAGATTTTCCAGAGGAGTATTTTAAGAACATCTCCCACACTGCACAGGATTTTATCAAGAGACTTCTTCAAAGAGATGCAGAGTAAGTGTTGTGCAGAAAAATGAGTGATAAAAAATGTTTACACACTTTTTTAACTGTACTGTAATTTACTTTCATATTGCACTGGTGTTTACACATGGCTTTGCCACCAAAACAAAATGCCAAATCCTTCCAGCTATTCAGGCTAAGCTGCAGTATGAACCTCCTTAATTTACAAATACCCAACCAAATCAAACAAGATCTCAAAACTGTCCTTCTCACTATTTTCTCAGTGACAGGCTCTCAGTCCAAGAATGTTTAAATCACCCCTGGCTAAATACAGAGGAACTCTTCCAACGAAGTCCCACACGAAAGAGTAGACGGTCTTATGGTTCAGAGCAAAGTAAAAAGAGAAAAAAGATTCGAAAGATGCAACAACAAAATGGCATAGCTGATGGTGAGTATTTTACAGCTCTCTCTTCCTGTTAACACTTTTTAAGGCCTGATGTTTTACTTCAAACTGGTATTATAAAATCATTCATGCCACGACTGGATATTTTGTAAATGAAAGACTGTGAGCGTCATTTTTTGTTAATTTGTAAACTAGAGAAGGATGTCAAAATGACTTTGAAATGATTTTTCCAAAAAAACTTTAATGCTAGTGCATGGTGTTCTGTGTCATCTTGTCATCATTATCAAATGCAGATATTAAAGTTGTAAAGTTTGAATCTAGGTGTGAAGGAGTCAAGGAAAATACCATGCAAGTAATTAAACAGTTTTGCATTTGAATGGTGTATGCTTGTATGTTTAAGATGCCAAAACATTGTGCACTAGCTGTTATAGTTCTTTTAAAATGCAATTGCCCAACACCTTTTTTCATTTTACGGAAGCAGTTCATTTCGCCTGATGTCCTGTTCGCCCGGAGTCGTTTCGCCTGGATGAGAGTTGATTCGCTGGAGTATGAAGTCGTTTCACCCGAGTCTTTTTCTACTGGATTTGAGAAAAAAGAGAATCAATTCAGTTTCAATATTTTTTCTGATCGATCTAATGATGATTCAAACACAAATAAACAGGCGAAAAAGGTGTGGGAATATTCTTTGTTCTAAAAAGGTGCCCACAAACATAAGTATAAGTGGGGACTCTCAGTCAGGGTGAAACGGCTTTGTACTCTGGGCAAAACAACTCCGGGCGAACAGGACATCGGGTCAAACGTGAAACATTTTTTCAAACGGCACTTCCCTAATACCTGGTACAATTTTGGGATAGTTTGAAAAGCACTTGATCCCTTACACTCACATTTAAAGGGTTAAGTGGAAAAAGGGCATTAGGTTTTTTACTCAAAAGTGAGCTTTGTCAAAAACGTTCCAAATTTCGCATGCAGTTTTGTTTAGGTGTGTTCTGCATGTTTTTTCCCTGAAATTTGCATCCTTTTTTAGATATTATGTATGCAAAAAACATATTTTTCCCAGGGCATCCTGTGGGGACCTTTTGTTGAATGAAAAACAAAATAAACCTTTTGTTTCGCTAAAAGATAAACTCACTATAACACATTAATCTCTCACTACTGCTTCGTTAGCGTTAGGGGATAAGGCGCTGAACAGGCCGGATTCAAATATGTTTTGTTGTGATGCAGGATCAATTATATGTGGCCGGTCAATCTTTTTTTCCGATCTATTCCTTTACTTCTTTCAAAAATCAAGATATCTATGTAAAAAAAATCGCTTAGAGAGCAGAAATCTGGGAACAGATTTAGCTTCAAGTCTATGTAATTGAATTGCCGTTTTTACTCGCCAATATCTGGGCTTGACATGTTCTTTAGCTGGAATTATGACGTGCGCAAAACATCGATGGTGTGCACAACATTGATCGTCATGTACTTACTTCAATAACACAAATTCAGAGCTTACCTGTTAATAAGCAAAGTTTGCTCGTTATTTCCACCGATATTCAACACTTATTCGAGGAATATTTGCGCCCGCCTGGTAGGAGATTTGGCATCATTAAGCCTTTGACCCTTGATGTGTCATCAGCATGCCTCAAAGAACCAAGGTGTGTTTTTGTTCCAAGATCATGGTTTAAGTCTTCCGTTAACTTAGACATCGAAGAACAAGTGAGCCAGACTCGCTGCTTCTTCCAAAACAAAGCATCCGTCATGGACTTATGGCTCATTTGCCAAACTTCGGTGCGTGTCAGTTTGAGAGTTGTCCAATACTGTCGACCAGATTCCAGTGGTATAATCTTGCCCTCGATCAGAAAACTGGAAGTGTAGATGTGTATAGGCCTACAAACGGAGGTGATCCATTGGACACAAACTGATTCCAATGGAAAAGTCCATGTTCTATTCATGAGAGACTTCGAAAAAATTCACCCATGTTGGATGAGGGGGTAGAAAATCGCTCCGATGGAATCCATCAGATCCATTGGACACAAACTGATTCTGATGGAAAAGTCCATGTTTTATCTGTGAGATAGGTAGAAAAATTTCACCCATGTTGGATGAGGGGGTCGAAAGTCATTCCGATGGAATCCATCGAATCCATTGGAGATGAACAGATGCCAATGGACAAGTCCATGATCTATTTGTTAGAGTCTTAGACCTATTCTAATATATTTAAAACTTTATTAATTTTCAACTTAGGACTTAAAGAATGAGTTATGACACATGCAGTACACTTGTCATGTTAGTTTAGCCTGCCAGTCTCGACTTACATGTAGACTCCAGGTATTGTTTGCGACTAGACTCCATTGGCCTCCAGGTCTTGTCCATTGGAATCTGGTTGAGAGTATTGGACATGTGTGGTCAGTTTTGGAAATTAGAACTGCTTTCTAGACTCTTATTATTGTCTGGAAATTAGCCGCCCACCATACTTCGCTCCAAAAATTTCTGCGATATCCCATAATAATCTTTCATACATAAAGCACAGTGACCATTGTGTGTGTGACTTATAGCACATCTTAGCATGACTCAGACACGGCTGGGATCTGGCGAGAAAGGCCAGGCAGCAAAGTCGTTGAATTCATTTGACCTGTTTTTTGGGTAAAAAGTTAACGCTAAATTATACAGATTCAAAGCCATTTTTACAGGCCAAACAGAAGCCAAAGAGAAATCGCAGGTCCGTTAAATTGACAAGCAAGCATTCCATTAGTGTGTATCATGGATTTCCAAGCAGATGATTACTTTGAATTATGATAGAATCAAGCCTGCTGTGTAGAAAAAAGATGAAGAACGCCTGATCGCAGTTTAGGAATAAGAAAACTTCAGCTCAAATGTAGGTTTTGCTTTGAGTTTCAGGGTTCCTTTGCTGATAAATTTATGGGGAATTTATAAACATTGCCAGCGGTTTCGTGATTTATTATACGTTTATTTAAATAAATAAATAAATAAACGTATAATAAATTTTCTGTTTCATGCCCTTTTTTTCGGCATGAGCAACATGTTAGGTTATGGCTTCCTCTTTCTGTGTTGTCAGAAATAATCATAATAATAGAAAAAGCACTATATAAATAATTAAATATTATATAAATAAATTATTATATATTATTATACTATATATATTATACTATATAAATGATTATATAATAACCCAAGTTATTCTCGCATTTTGATTGGTTCTCGCCTATGATCTATTAGAGGACAGATGCACAATTGACATCATCATTACAAAGTTTTTCCCTCTGCCGTTTTAAAATGGCAGAAAGTTCTGAGAATTAGGATGATATTTTACGTGACTGGGCAAAAGATAAGGTACAAAAAAGTATTGCCGAGGAATTGAACAGGTTTGAGAAGCCAGAAAACGAAAGATCAAGCCGTTTCTTGTAGAAAATGATACAGAAATAATTTTCTAGCAGCCTCAGTCGGCAGTCAAGCAAGACTAAACCACACACAAACTTGGTCTTGGTAAACCGAGAACCATTGCTTTATCTGGAATTTAACAAACCCAATAAACAAAATGTTTCTGAGACTATTTTATTCAAAAAATTCATCTTTCCCAGTGTCAAAACAACTGTTGACACGCTGATTGATGTCAGGAATTAATCATCAAAATATCACTTCTTAAAATGGGTAAAATAAAATACATAACCTTGCTTTCCGATGTGAATGTTCCTGTCTGTTTCAGGGCACAGCAGCGAGCTAAGTATAGCTAACCACAGCTCACGGTCAACAGTATCGCAGCTAAAATGCGTCGCCAACACTATATCAAGCTGATTTGAGAATCACCAACCACATAAGGGAAGTCTCCACCGTCATTTATGCTCCTTTCATTTAATTCTCGAATCAAATGGCCTCTAGGTTGACCGCAACCACAAGTTGTCCGAGGGTATTTTCTCAACTCCTGCAATTTTCAAGGCAACGTCCATGCTTTTTGGCTCACAGGACTGCTCTGATGACAAAAACTGACATGATTTTTCCAGCATTTTCTTCAAGATTTGTAGATTTCGCAGTTCAATTCTGCTTTTGCTGTAAGTTTTCATTCAACGAGGAGCAACACTCAAGTCAGGTTTGACAGTGGCATGATTTTTCTCGACCAGTCACAATTCTTTGCTACGCGTAGCAACCAATGGAATTGCTTCATTTTGTATAGATCATAGATCACGTCAAATGGCTTTTTTCGTGCAATATCTTTCGCGTTATCTTGAAATATTTTGAAACAAAAAAGGCTTTTCGTTATTATATAAAACAAATAGATTCCATCTTGCCGTACGTCTGATTCAGTTATAGATCACAGAAGACGTCAAAATGTGATAAGAACATCAGTGACACACTCAGCTATGCCTTATGTGCCACTTTTTTGTTCTTACCACATTTTGACACCATCTGTGATCTATTACTGAACAGATGCACGGCAGCATGGAATCTATTTGTTAAATATATTATTATACTATATAAATATATTATTATTATTGTTATTATTATTATTATGTCATGGAACGAGCAGTTTTCAACCAAAAAAATATAGAATAGAACCATTTATATCACTGACGTAGCCGATTTACAAACGTCCAAACCTCTCTCTCTCTAAGCACTACCCATGCAATAGTTTTTTCAAAAGTTGAGGTTGTTTTCGTTGGCCTAACACTGCGCCAACCCTAATGTGTCCTGACCTTAACTCTAACCTAACCCGAAGCACTAACCTTAAGTAGTAACCCTAACCCTGAGCGCTAGCCCTAACCCTAAGCAATATCCCTAACCCTGAACGTTAACTCTAACCTCGACCAGTAACCCTGACCCCAAACGCTAACCCTAGCCTTGTTCCGTAACCCTAACCTTGTTCCGTAACCCTAACCTTCAACGCTAACCATAGTTTTGAGGGGTAACCCTAGCCCTAACTCTAATAAAACTGGGAACTCTTAGTCCTTGCGGTGGCGTGATGATGTGAAATCAAAATTTGAACTGTCCGTAAATGACCTGATATCAACATTGTCTAGCTTATGCATTGCATGAAATTAACATTTGGCTGTAATTTGAGCGAAATTAACGCCTTAACCGCCCGTTAATGTGAAATCAAAATTTTAACAGTTTTAACCTGAAATCAACACTTTTTGGTTACATGTTGTGGAAGATCAATATATGCTGGATTTTAAATGAAGTTACCGTCTTTGCAGTCACGTGCTGACGTGAAAACAAATACAAGTTTTTTCGCATACGTAATATCTTGAAAACGAAGCAAACTTTAGCAAAAAAAACCTACAGAACATTGTTTAACACACCTAAACAAAACTGCATGCGAAATTTGGAGGGTCATTGACAAAGTTTACTTTTGAGTAAAAAACCCAGCGCCTTTTTTCCATTTTACCCTTCATTTATACAATTATGCAAAATTATGCATGTTTATTTTTTGACTGAGACAATAATAAATACTATCATGCATGCATGAATCTTCATGGGAGTGCAAATGTAAATGTAATGGCTAATCTCCATTTTCTCAGCAAGTCACACTGAAGTAATTTTCTCAGTCAAGTAATGAATAGATTTTAATTAATTACTTAAACTTTTTTGATAAATTATCCAAATTATTATAAACCTAATTATAAACAAAATTAGTGAATAAATTAGATATAATGATGCAATTTTTGTTGTGCAGAAGTGTTTAGTTTTCATTTTCAAATAAATGAAAAAATTTAAAAACAGTGCTTGTTCATTTTTTTCAGGAAAAGTGATGACCGTTGTGAATGGCAATGATTCTAGATAAGAAAACCTTCTATCACAGCATCATGATGTGCTAAATAGTCCAGAAATTTGGATAATTATGATACAGAAGCAGAAGTACTGTGCCGTTCAATGTAGATATGTTTTGACCAGCCCTACTGTGGTTGGGTGGTGGTGCTGCTAAGTAATTTATCTAAACCGCCATGGATCTAAAACTCCACTCAGGGCTGCCATTAAGTTTTAATTCACCTGTAGCCTTGATCTTCACACCCGTAGAAAACTTGTTACTTTATGGGTGATTTGGATCACCTACAGGCCAGTTCACCTGTAACATCCAGGGTTCATCAAACATACTCAGCCATAACGGGTGTTATGGGTTATGGCCCTTGTTGACAGCCCTGTCATTGGCTGAAAAATATGGTGAGAATTTTCAGGCCTAGTAAGATCCTGAACCTACTTTACCACAAGTTACAGAATGGAAAAGTATATATATTTAATGACTTCTGTTCTGGAATCTGTAAATAATGCGAAATGCAGTTATTGTAAAGTCACCGGTTATCAGGCACTTTTGGGACTGCAATGTCACATTTGTTTGCAGATACCAACCCCTTCTGTATTGACATGCACTGTAATTTTTTATCATTGTCATTTGGCATGAATAAGGAAATGTTTTAACTTTTTTTATTAATTATGTTTGGTACTGGATCACTTTTGTGTTCCTGGAAAAGAAATCAAGACATATAAACAAAACACCAAACAGGAAAAATGGAATATATTAGGTGCATGTGTCTAGAGGTTGTACAGAAATAGTGTCAGGATTGGGTAAAAGACTTAAAGCAACATAAATGTTGTCTTAAGACCATAGAAATATAATGCCACGCTTTGTGAATATTCAAATTAGTGACTGCAGATTGTGTTATTCTCAGATGTACTCTTTAGGAAACTCCTGCTGCATAAATTATTGTTCATGTTGAAACATTTGACTTAAGTGTACAGACAGTTAATGTATTGCAAAAAGCAAACATGGCATTTAATGTTAACAATTTTTTGCTAGAGAGGTATGTCATTCTAGGATCTTAGGGTGTGTTGACACTTGATCCGCAAGCACTGGTGCCTGGGCATCGGTACAAAATAGTGTTGCATTCAGACACTGGTACTCCCAAGTACCCAAGTATCATTAAGTGCATGAGTGTAAGGTGGAAACCTTATTCCCAGGCAATTGACACTGCCCGAATTCTGGTGTGGTTGGTTAGTGCATGGAAAAAAGGTGTGTCCACATTAGCGAGAATCATATTCAGGAACCATGCTCGGGTCCCAAGTGTTAACATAGCCTAGTCGTAAAGGAGGCTTCACCTCAAGTGTTAATAACTTTATTACTGCTGTCGTGTGTTCAATATTGCCTATTTTGAAACAAGGTCGCTTGGATATCCTCCGAACTGTAAGGTGGGGCTATGCTGATCTCTTGTGATGCCATTAGCCCATTACCAAGTTGCCTCGAGCCTATAGGCCCGGTGCACGACTATTCATATGAAAATTAGTTTGCTTGTGAATGAAATCTCATTTTCATATAAAAGATTGGGCACCAAGGCTTGTTTTGAGAAATAGGCCAACGGCAATTCTCTGAAATTCAATTAATCACAGTTTGTTGCAAAATCAGATAACCTCTAGCACTGAGGGCATTGAGGGTTAAGGTATTGCTAGGCTAATATTTAACTCCGTGGGGTTTAAAGAGATCACTGGCACAAAATAGCAAAATTAATTTATTTGACATACAGTTTTCATTTCAAGGGAAAAGATATGAAAATTTCGTAGAGTACTGGCTGCCCGAACTAGCTGTACTGGCTGCAGGACTTGGCAAGTGTTAAGCTTAATTATTGCAAGTCAGTCGACTTCGCCTGTTCACGTGTAAATAAGAAGTTTAACAGTTTTGCCTGAAGCACTAAGTAAATGTCAGCTATGCTATTAGTAGTCTTACTAAGTAAGGAAATCCTTTTCTCCAATAAATGAAGCTCAAGTGTCGATTTCCATGCATTTAGTAGACCAGGTAATGGGGGTATTGCCTGGGCATATCAATTTAAGATTCTGGATACAAATTTTGCAAGTGGCATACACCGACTCATTTGCGACCATAGCGTTACGTCGCAGCTAACATTAGCTTGTTAGTATACTGAACCCAAAAAACATACATCTACAGCAAAGCCAAAACAGTATTCGCATAAGGCTATTGCGTACGATTTGTTATTAGTATATACCACACAAGTGCATAGTACTTTTCGCGCACGCTGATTGACTGGCTCGGAGGTGATTAGGCCAAGTATTCACCTCCGAGAAGCCGAAGAAAAGCAAAATGGCTTTTGTCGGTATATTGTCGCAAACAAAGTTACTCTTTGGGCCGCTAGTTATTCAGTTTGGGTGGTTTATACTAAATTATACAATAACCAAGTCAATGCGCGCGCTCTGATTGGTCAATTAGCTGTGGGTTATTGTGCCGGTAAACCCACGGAAAAATCGCGCGTCTTCTGAATTATTATATAAAAGCAATAGACCACAAGTTTCTGTGGGTTATAAGCTGATAAACCATGCGGGATGTTGGTAGAACACGAGAAAAATTTGTTAACCACGAGCCGCAGGCGAGTGGTTTACGAATTCTTCGAGTGTTTTACCAACATCCCAAGTGGTTTATCAGCCTATAACCCATAGAAACCTTGTGGTCTATTGCTTTTAGAACCCACAGACACTTGTGGTCTATTGCTTAAATAACCCACAGAAACTTGTGGTCTATTGCTTAAACAATTATTCACCTCAGTGTCGGTGAAATTGGTGGATATTTTTTACCTCGAATACTCCGTATTATTATTATTATACATTGTACTCACTATAAGCATTCAGATTGGCCAAGAGCCCCCTGCTTATTTTGAGAATTCACGTGATTTTGTGGACAAGCATGATTACGGTATAATCTCCTATCCAATTATATGTGCAGATTATACCTCGCGCAGTGCGCATGCGTAATACACCTTTGGCTAATGAGCGCGAGCACTTGAATGGTTTCGAAAGAAGCGGCCGCTTGGTGCGTTTGTCCTTGTATTTTTAGAAGCACAAATAAAATCTACTTGCATTTCACACACATTTTCCATAAAACAATGTATAACAAAACAATAATTAGTATAAATTTATCGTAGTCTATTGTGAATCCGTGAATTTGATTGGCTAAATTACTGATGACTATCTGCTGATAGTCATCAGTTACGCATCAGCGCACATCGCGCATCACGTTTAAACCTGATCTAACGAAATAAAACAGTTCTTTTCTACGTGTTACTTGACATTTTTTTTTCTTTTTACGAAATGAGACTACGGTAAATTTATACTAAAACATACTAAAACAATTAGACCACTCGCCCTCGTTTTCTACGAGCGATAGTCAACTCGGCTGCACCTCGTTGACTATCTGCTCGTAGAAAACTCGTGCTCGTAGTCTAATTGGTAATTGAATTCGGTTTTTGTGATATCGGGAATAATCAAGGTCGAGGCAAGTGTAATCAGCTGCACCTCGTAGAGTACAAATAACGCCCAAAACGAGTACAAATACCACGCGGTATTTGTACTCCAAAGGACCGGTTAGACAGGTTTGTTTGCTGTTAACCAGTCAGTTAGCTGGGATCCCGCGCCAATTTCGTTCCGCCTCGCATACCTCTGTCATGCATTCCTCGTAAATGAATATCTGCGAAATTAGTCCGCACGGACATAATTCGGCTTGTTAGATAATAAATCTCTATTGCTGATAATTTTTACTCGTTTGTCTTTTGACTCGCCGTACTCTACGGCCTCGTCAAAATGCGGCAAAACTGGTAAAAATACTCAGCGATACTACACAACAAAACGCCTAATAAGACTTTATATCTAGCCACAAATTTTTAAAGTCGGCAACACGGCCATTTTAGAGCATGCTCAACCTCCATTGACTCCTCAGCTAGATAACTCAAATGACTTACGTACCTTATTATAGGAATATAACGAAGCATGTTAATAACGCGAACAAAATTTACGCGTCATAAAATTAACGCGAATTTTCCAAAAGTTATGTTTACATACATTTAATTAACGCGAATTTCCGTGCGGTATGTTGCATAATTAAGACGTGAATTTAATATTTCATATTTTTCGCACTCATTTTGTTAGAAAACAACAACGTCCAACAACAAAATTAACTCTTTAGTTCCGGCAAAAAACATAAGATACTAAGGCATGAATGGATCCAGGGTTGGAATGCGCCCCTTCCTGGTGCTTTCTACTGCCTCCGTTATTCCTGCAGCTTTCCATCCATTCAAGAAAGTTGAAGAGGGTGAGTTATCCCCTCGGAGAAGACGATCGCTACACCGATGAATCTAAGGACATTTTGAACTTAATATTAAATGATGATGCGTCAGCCGACTCTGACGGAGACGTAGAGGAATTGTGACTTTGCTTATAATAAAGGTCTCTTTAAATAACGATGCTTTCAATTAACGTCATTTTAATTAACAATGAGGTAAATTAAGATACATAAAATTAACGCGAATTTTTTAAATTCGCGTTAATTACATGCATTGTTAATTTCCTATAATAAGGTAATCGCTTACCATTTCCGTGAAAAATCTGTGAATATGGTTTCCAGCTCTCGCGACTAGTCATTGTGGAACATGAACAATCCACGATAGCCAATGACATTTTTTTTTATTTTTACTTAATCAAAAAATATGATACGAATACATTCAATCTTTTCAACTATGTGGTGACCTTGCACTCTGTCCCGTTCTCAACGTGAAATCAACCTTTTCAAAATGTCCAAAATGGTTCATTTTGGGTTTTGGTCTAAAATGCCCCGCATTAAAGTTCAAAAATAGATTCCCTCGGATATCTAAAATCAGTCAGTAATAGATTGTCATGAAACAAACTTTCTTACAAAAATAAACATTTTATTTCATGTAACACTACATGCAATGCACATTATCGAAAGCATTACCAAAAATGTATGATCATCATAGAAAAATATAATTAATTTACATTTGAATTTTAACGAGACTTTAAATAAATTATACATTTTGAATAATTCATATAAGTTGCTTACTGTATTCCACAGCTGTTAAGATAGACTAGCTTCCGCAGCAAACGTTTCCTTGCCATTCTCCATAAAGGGAGATTTGAGCAAGAGAAGGGAGGGAGTGAGAGGAAGGAATTGTTTCCTTTGCCCCACCTCGTCCCCCTGCTTCTGATTTTTTTCGCACTCGTTGGAAGTTGCTCCGTTCGTGTGCTTTCAGAAATGAACGCCTGCTGCGCATGCTAGAGAGACTAGATTTTCGTCCTCACGCCCCTAGAGCAAAGGAATGCACTGAATTGAAAGCAAATCACACGTCATCTTTGTAAAACGTGATCTTTGACAAAGGGATAAGGTGCACACTTGATCTTCGTAAAATAGCCAACCTGTACACGAGATCTTTGTAAAAAAGTAAAAACCCTCAGAGATGTTGCTAAATTCCGAAAATAAGCTGTGACTCCTACATATTATTCTAGCACCCCTATCCCCAAATCAAACATTTAAGCCTCGTACTGAGGTCTATTGTTTAAGGCTGAATTTTAATGTAGAAATTGGTCTAGTGTTTAATAGTCAACAAATTGTCCACGAATTGCATATTTTTACAGCTCAAGAACTGTGGTCGTGCAACCCTTTAAACGGTCTTTGAGTCTGACGGATCTTCCATTATCGTCCCCAGAGGCCGCGCTTCTTTTGATCAGCACCAAGAATCGCGATCTCTGGCCAGGTCCAGCGACATTCCGGTTTTGAATGCCTTTGTAAACACAATAGATTGAGACTAGAACCAATCAGATTTGTCAGACTTGACTCTGAGCATACGCAGAGTAACGGGAAGTCCGTGATTCGCGGACTTTTCGTGTTGGACCTGGTCAGAGGTCGCGATTCTTGATGCTGACAAAAAGGAGCGCGGCCTCTGGGGACGAGAATGACGAATGTTCTTGAATGCACTTCCAATTACTGCAAACTCAGTCTATGGAAGGATATCTGTTTAGTACGGAAGATGGTTAAAAATGCATTTTTTGACCAAATATGGGCATCGTGACAATTTGTTGAATAACAATATCTAGTATAGTGATTCGTAAGAAGTTGTTGTATATGGACATATATGCCTTTTGCATGCCGTAAATCACCTAACGATCATCTTCCAACAGTAACAAACAGAATCACTGATCACAGTACACCAGTGGATTACAAAACCACAGAATGGACAAGGGCTGCTCCTAACCACCTCTTTTGCATAAAACTGACGGAAAAGACCATAAATATAGGCATCTCTATTATAAAGAAAGGTGCTTTGAAGACGAAAAGAAAATAATACATATTCTATTGACATTTTGTACAAAAAAATCTTCAAAAATTTAAACAACAATTAGTCAACCTATGCAACAAAATCTACAACAACCCAACCTTACCCAACCCATTTGAACTGAGCCCATACTCTCGTGAGATAATCTGCAGTGGTATTGAAAGCTTTTACACACCTCCACGGTAAAGAGCGTTTACCTCTATGTTTCTACCTACATAATTATCAACACCTTTGAAACAGGGTTTCAAAAGTGCAAGAGTTCATTAAGAAAAAAAGATAGATACATCTCCTTTGTATTCTGACAGTCACTGACGTAACAACAAGCTTCTGCAGTAGCAGAGGAAGCCTGAGAAAGAGTCAGGCCTTAACCTGGGTTTAAAAAACACTCGGCAAGCCTATCGCTTTCAATTGTTTTAATAGACTTCGAGCAGTCTCTCTTTTCCTCGGAAGACCGTGGGAAAGTTTTAAGACTGTTTAAGTGGGATTATCTAATTGTTTATTTATTTCATTTTCCTTTCAAGTTGAAAAATTGCACCGTTTTTCAGAAGTGAATGAAATATTTATATACATTATCTGATACCGGTATATTCAACATTTCACAAATACAAAGTTCTCAATTTTTTTGATTTATAACTCAGTACCACTGCGTTACACTGACATCACTAAGTTCTTGGGTTCGTTCAGTTGAAGCCTGATTGGTGTTCCAGATTTCTTTGCCACCTCTCAAGTTGTTACATATTTAACAGTTATGATGCTGTTTCAGTTGACAATGTTAACTATAGCTCGTGCAATAAAAACTAAAAGTTGAAGCTCAGATTTTGAGTCTGTTAAAAATATTTTCAATGTTGGTTTAACTAAAATGTACTACGTCAAACGCGGAGTAAGCCCACCAAATTTCATTTTTACAAAATATCTAAAATTCATTATAATCGTGAAATCTGTGACTGCTTTTCTCTCTAACTGTCTTTTAAGGCTCATACACCTCTTTATTATTCATTCAAAATATTTCCCCTTTTCTGATTGGTTAAAAACCGCACGCATAATTCATCATAACCAGCTGCTGTTGACCAAATTTGGAAAGAACTTTGCCATGTTGAGCCAAAATGACGTCAAAAGTGCAGTCCGCTGCAGATTATCGAACCGTTGAGCGAGAAAACCTAGGGACGAGATTGTGTTAAATTTGGTCAGCGGAAAAACAAAGTGCTCATTTTTCCTTTTAGAGTTTGAAAACAAATGTCTGTGGACCTACGTCATCGGAATAGAATGTTTCGCCCTAATTTCAACACCGTCATCTTCCGAATTGAGAAGGAAAGAGAGAAATCTGTTTGCACAAGCTAACACAGAGTACTCCCGTCATACAGCCTTTGCCTGGCAATAAATAGTATTAACTATAACTTAACTTGATATGTCGCCAATTCTTGTATTTATTCGACCGCCAACCCTTGGACTTCTTCCCACATCGACATCAACCTTTCTCGCGCTCGTCACACTGTCCCCAGACCCCGCTCTGTCACTCATGGGCGGGTTTGTCGCCGGCGATTTTCTCTCGTGTGACAGGGGAGGCAGGCGAAAAGCTAACCCTTTGCGAGCGGACGCCTCATCCAGGCTTGATTCTAATGACGTAACGGAAGTCACAGAATTACGCTGTTTGTCACTGTGTGAATTTAAAGAGTCTACGCGATCTCGTGGGACCTTTGTTGCACTCTCTGGTGAGTTTGAGGCACATCTAACCTTAACAGTAACTCTTGATTGTTGGGTAGCATTGCTAGACGCGTTTAGTTTCTCCTTCTCTTTCTCCAAGCGTTGTTTGTACTCCCGAAGAAACGCCTTGGTCGCTCTTCTACCAGACTGGAGAAAAATGGGGAAATGAAAATAATTGAGTGCTACAAGAATCTACATCACATCTCGTATGTACTTTCTCATTATGACATCTACACATTTGAAGATGTAATACCTTGTCTGTACATTGTAAAGCATTCTCATGTTCAGGATTCCACGCTAATTAGAGACATCCAAAAGTGTCACTTTTATATTGCTTCATATTGACAGAATCGTGTGTTGTGTTGACACTAGGGTCAGGGAGTTTAAATTCGAGCACAACGTCGATTAAAAAATGAAATTAAATGTTTCCTACGAATCTAATTTGTTTATCACTGTGAAAACTATCAGAAAGCGAAATCTGGAACACAGCACTAAATTTAAACAAATTAGCCATCCTGGTTCATGTTCACCAGATAACGCAGAACTTGATCATTTCACGTTAAAAGACCTTTTTCGACTAAGCGGTTTGTTGCTCCATTTCAGACCATGTGATAATACTCTTGAGAATTCTTCCTTTCAAATTTTCAAATAGTCGCGTGCATATTAATAAATAATTTTTATAGGGATAAAAGAACAATAGCCTTTTTCACGAACAATTTATTTTTATCAACTGAGTTGATAATAAGCACTTAATGACTGGCCACAAGGGAAACAGTGAGTTTTGTTTCCCCGAGACCCTCAATGTTCCCCGAGGCGAACGAGGGGAACATTGAGGTCGAGGGGAAACAAAACTCGCTGTTTTCCGAGAGACCAGTCATTAAATGTTTTGTTATACCTCCCAACTCAAAAATAGAAAAAAAAACTCCGAAAAAAATGATTTGCTAGACGCCATTGCATATACACTGGCTGCGCTCGCAAAATTGAGCGGCTGCCAAAACCAACCGGTCCTATCGAAAAATCACGATAACAGTCTTTTTCGTCGCAGCTAACAAAAAATACGGACAGTACTAAAGTTGCTTTGGCTTCTTCTAATGCTTAACTCAAGCATTCTGAGTTTGATTTGATCAGGAACAGCATATTTTGTTGTAGTTACACAAATACTTTCCTACCTGGCGAGCTCGATCGAAGAGCGAGTTGACGAACGTTGGCGACCCATTTTTGGCGCCGAACTTTTTACGGATAACTTTTCTCATTTGCATTACAATGAAATCTAGCATGTATGTGAGGCAATTTCGGGCTATTTTGTAGTTTTAGCCGAAATTGCCTCGCATACACGTTGGATGACATTGTAATGCAAATAACGAAAATCACGTGGTCTGTAAAAAGAGTACCCCCCGGGCCCACCCCCCCAAGCGAGAAAGTTCTATTGTTAGGGAGCTTAAGCAAACCACGACGGCGACGACAACAAAAACAGAAACGTCACCAAGCACAACAACATGAAATGACCCAGTTCGCGTATTTTGGAAATAGACTGGTGGAAAAACCGGGTATTACTGAAGTTGTCATGTCCAATCTATAATACTTGGCTTCACACTTGAGCTTGTAAGTACAATCTAAGTGCACTGGGAACCTACTTTCAGTGTGAAAGGGTAAAATGTACTTACTATGACTTTACTTAGTGACCATGGAAACGTTCGTAGATCAAAGACGCCGAAGTGCGCCCCCAAGTATGGTCCGATACCACACTTGAGAGCGCACTTGACCAATAGAAAATGGAAGCCAACTGAAAGCAAGGTGTAGCGTTGCTACAATTCTGATGAACACACCGATACTGGTAAACAACTGTTATAAACAGCCTAAACCGCCGCTATTCATATCATCAGACACCAAATGCTCCTCTGCAAATTACAACCCAGCTGCTGTTTCAAGTTTAAACCAGGTCCTTTATTGCACCGAAAACTTACTCCCAACAGCAATTTCTTTACTGAAAACCGCATTGTTGAGCTGTTCTAGAGAAGTACAGATTTCGTTTGTTCCTTTGCTCTTTAGCAACAAAGCAACTATACAATGTATGCATTTCTTCACGATTTTACTGCCGACCAGTTGTGAGTGATTCGACTGCAAAAATGCTTCAAGTAATATACTTTGTCGTCAGGTGTGAAGCCAAGTTTTCTCAAGTGCGACTTGAGATTTTCAAGTGCACTTGAGTCAAGTGTCTTCTTGAAACTAAATTAGCATCTAGTGTGAAGCCAAGTCTTGTTTTGATGTAGCGCCAAATTCAAATCAGGAATAGCGTGAATGTTAGTAAGAAAAATTAATCTCGAAATCATATAGGCTTCAATTGTTATATTGAGAGGGAAAGTCTGAACTAATTTCACTAATGGACTACTTGGTCGATGTACACAATGTAAACAATTCTTCGTCTTCTTCGTATAACAGGAAAAAATGCCCCCATAGCTCAATTTCTCATGGACTATCGGGAAATGCATGGAGCGTTTGAAGATGCGTGTCTGTGTACAGGGAACTTCATACAGATAGCGCCTTACTTCAATGAGGAAGAGTTTGTCGGCAGGCTCCAAATTGAAGTCGTTTGTCTCAATGTAATCGGTGTCGATACCAATCGTTCGCTCGACGTCTTTTTTCTGCAGGTAAGAAGAAGGAAAACTTTATGTGAGTGTTCGTAAGTAAGCATATTGTAAGTATATTGAAAGTAGGCAATGCCATGTATTATAAGTAATGCATTAAGTAGTTGATGTCGTATTTTGTAAGTGGTAGATGTAACTGAACTAGTAAAATAGAGCACTATAAGTAGATTTTGGTCCTGTCTTGTCAGTGCAGGCATTGTAATGTGTGAGTGACGTACTGTCAATGTAATGTAACATATGCCAGTGTAAATAAAATTGAAAAAAGAAGCAAAATATAAACATCGCCTTCGGCTTTACTCTTTACACTTATGCTTTAATCATCACTTACCTCTACATATACTCTCTTTACATTAACAGATAATGCGGTCTAAAACAGGTGGAGAAAAGAAATGTTACAATGTGCTCATTATACACTAAACTATATGTACCACGATGGAACTCCACGCATCAGTTATCATGAACACCACCGTGTACCCACTACATTATGCCTTGGTCGTGAGAGTCGCGAGCACTGAAGTCTTGAATGTGATCATGTTGTACACGAAATTTCTAAGCACAACTTTTTGCCCTCCAAATTGGCCCTTTTGAAGTTAATTTACGGGAAGCATTCCATTAAGAATCTTGGACCGACACTCTGGCGCTGCCTTCCTCGGAGCACAAGAAATGCAAGCACCCCGAGTCAATTTAAGAAATCAATAAGACAAATGGAACTCTCGAACTTAATTAGCAACGAATGTGGACCTGACTGTTTTCTCTGCAGCTCGTAGAGACAAGGAATATTTTTAATAGAATAACATCGGTAGATTTCTAGCACTGGTGTTATTGCACAAGTATCCTACAATTTTATTATATTTAATATTTTTTTTAGTATTTAATGTGTTTCCAATTAACAAGTATGCTAAAGTAATCTGACACTTATAGAGTTACTACTTACTAAAGCGACTATAACAATACTAACTAGCAACGGCGAGGAAGAAAAACAGTTACATTTGGTTTTGTTCAGGTAGATTTTCAAGTTTCGTTCGAATCTTGCCACCTTGAAAAATTCTAGCTGTCAGAATTACTGAAAAAATTTCGTTGCAAACTTTGTCCGCGCTTAAGATTTTGTTTTGTATTAAATTCTCTTATTTCTGAATGGGGCGCATATCCAAAGTAGAAGTAATCCCAAACGTACCTGCAGTGTTTGTATGAACTCCCCTAAATGTTTGATATCCTTTCTGGCATAGCCTAAAAATCTTGTCTGAAGATTGACTCCCTTTTTCTCGATAAACGCCATTAATTCTTGGAAGGTGATCTGCAAAGGAAAATAAATTTACATTACAGTGAAATGAAATCACCAAGAAACAATTACAAGCCCGAGCTTGTCCTTTAGTAAAATATAAAGATCTGAAGTTATGTTGGTTACCACAGCATATATCATTTATAAGAGGGTGGTACAGGGGTATTCTCGTGATGCGTGATTAGCTCATTTTATTTTTCATGATTCGTGACCTGAAGGTTTTGCGTGATTCGTGAAGAATCTGAATTATTAACCGATATTCGTGATTTACCACTCAACTCTACGTGATTTTCAGACCCAAGTTCTCCGAATGGTTACAGTGGTCTATCGACAGTGCCTTGGGCATGCAATTTGCAATATGGAGCCTTGAATTAACCATTCGCCATTTTGCTTCGCTCAAACACAGTTTCTAATCTAAGAACAGGTCATTGAAAAGAGTATCTTACTTTCTTATTTTCGTGATTCGGGAAAACGATAATATTTTTATCCGTGAACCGTGATCCTCTGTATTTTAGGTTCGTGAACCGTGCCAGC
>CM042752.1:5250609-5255609 GCA_022496165.2 Catalaphyllia jardinei
CCCCCCCCCCCCCCGTACGACCCTCATTTAATCCGCCATCTTTGATTTTAGTGTTTCTCAAGACGCCAGTACAGAAGAGAACTGAGAGTTTTCATGTACAGTGTACGTCTGAAAATGTTACATACAATTGATAGGGCCCTGGTCAAATGTCTCTAAATGTTAAGTTTAAGTTTCAAGTTCCTTTATTTCCACACAGCAAAATATAGTTTGAGTAGAGATTTCAAAAAAATAGAGCTTGAGGTTTGCAAAACAAACTCACTGGGTTAAAAAGAGCCCAGGAACCCAGCCTAATATTTGACAGAGTATATATATATAAATTTACATGCACTAAAAATTTACATGCACTAAATGCCAAGTCACATCCGGGATTTTAATACTGGGTCCGCGCGAAAATTCAGACCAATTAGCGTACCAGACGCATAGACAATAAAGAAAGTGACCTGAGTATGGCAAACAGCGTGTGGGTTTTTCGTATTTATGAGGCTACTTATACTTTGCTTTCACAACAATTTTCACATTGGATCGCTCTTTATTATAAGCACCCCAACCTAAGAATCTTCTCTCACCTCCCCGTCTTCGTCCGTATCCAGCTCTTCAAAAGCTGCCTTGTAATCGGCATCTGGACCAAACAACAACTCCGCATCATCTTTGGTAAACTCTAAAGGCTGTTTTAGATAACGACAAAGAATATAATCACCATACCTTCAAAAGCACCGCAATTTTAGGTTTTTAAAACTATGCCGACTTAACACGCACAACCTTCGTGCCTTTAATTTCAATCTCTCTTGTAGCTAGCACTTGTAGAAAAGAACGTGCAACGAACGAGGGCTTATTATCATAGTTAAAAAAGAGAGTCGTTTTACTGGTATTTCTCCAAATCTCACGAACTAATGGGTAAAAGAGTTCTTTTTATTCAGCCTGATTTGAAAAATGTTACGACACAGCACGTTCTCTTTGCGGTGTAAGAGATTTCCTTCCAAGAAGAGGTAAAAACGGACTAAAGAAAAAACTAACGACGATTCCTTGATGCTCGTAACCGGGAAATTTCGCAAAGTCCTCGTGAAAAAACGTTTTTTTACTTACATTCTTAAAAACTCCTCTTAATTCTTTTAAATTAATAATGCTGTCTTCATCTAGATTATTCCTTTGTAGTTCCTGCAAGAAAGAAATTGTCACTCTTGAAATTGTTAAAATACACTGTACTCGACTCGACAACTTGTAAATCCAACAGGTTCAATTCTAACTCAAGTACAACTGAGTTACCGTAGAGTAATTGTATCAGTGTATGTTTATTGTTGTTCTACTGCAATTAAAGGGGCAGTGTCACGAGGATTTTGCAGTTTTGGGTCACTTCTGTGCTAAAATCATTACTTTGAGGCTTTCTTCATAAACAAAATGTTTCTGTAAAGCTACGACGAAGATATCAAATACATTTTATCAGAGAGGGCTAACCATAACAAATTTCTTGAGGATTTTTTGAAGACGTAGCATCAAATCTTGAAAAAATTGGCGAATTTTTTCAAGTTTAAATCCATTTCCATCCTTGCCATCCGTAGCGATAGGCGACAGGAAACAGTTTCAGCACCTTCAAATAGCCTTTATAGCATTATTTTTGGAATTCAATTGATGCTAAAAAAGACACCTTCTAGCTTTTTATAAAGTTACTAAATAGGGTGACACTGCCCCTTTAAGTAGCACCTTTCTGTGTGTGCGTTAAAAAATGAAGAACAATTGTCACCACACTTTGTCTTATGATGTAATTATTCGTATCATAAATTGTCTTGCACTAGCACAATCAAGGATGGAAATTTAATACCTCTGTTAGTAGCCGCGCTATAATTGGCCAATTTAGCGGGCCCTATTCTACTGTAAGGCCCGGTTTTGTTGACAAAACGTTTCGTGATTTACCACCAAGTGTTCTTAACTTTTATACAATGTAAAAATTTAAAACTGTCTTTTACTTTAACTTGCCTATTAAAACGTGCTAACGACTGTAGCAACGATTTCGAATTGACTTGTTTTGCTTCATTCGACGTATTTCAGAAATTTGAAGGAGTTCCGCGAGACACCGTAGGGCGGGATATAATGAATATCTTTCACGCTTGGGCCATAAATCGAAGGTGGAAAACGACGATCGATCCATAACTTACAGTACGGACCGAGAAGACGAGGTTAGTAAGAGGTATGTATTTCACTTATCTGAGCCTTCCTATCTTCCCCACCACACCCCTCCCTTAAAACGCCTGGAGACGTTGTATAAAACTGCGAGGACCTAAATCCTCAAACAAGGACTGTCCATTGTCAGTTAAAGGAAAACCTGCACATACCGCCATAAATCTACCGACAGCTTTCACCATAGTTTGATGTTCTTGGTGCATCATCGCTTGCTGATGTTGCAATTTAAGTCTTTGTCTGAAAAAAAAATGAAGAGAACAGGAATTTTACTAGACTACGAGTACAGTAGTCAGTTTTTGTTCCTGTTATGCAAATTAGGGAAAGAAACGAGGAGGGAATGATAAACCGTTAGACGCAAGCAATACGCTAGGAAAGGAAAGAGACTGCTCGCAAACTAGATTTTCAGAAAAAATGTGATGTACACTGAACAGTGTGGAAGTGGAATGTCGTCATGGTTAGTGCACAGGGCTCTGAATCAAATGCTCTGGGACTGAGCCCTTGTTAGCGTCATTGTGTTGTGTTCTTGGACGAGAGATTTTACTCTCAGAGCCTGCTGGAATGCTGGAGGGGAGTTTGGGGGGGGGGGGGTATCTCTGCAATTAACAAGCATCCCTTCCAGGAGGGGAGAGTAGAAATAATCCCAGTTATTTTATGCCACAACAACCAAGATAAGTTCTGGCTGTGTGGGCCACCAAGTCTTCACTGTTAAATGTGGTTTGAAACATCGCAATACACTTTATTCCAAAATGGCCGCCAGTTTATTTTTTTTACTTTCTTGCAAATTAACCCTTGTTACCTCATATTTCCTAAACTCATTCAAAAGAATGTTTTCCCTTAAATGAGGCAACAAGGGCTAATTTGCAAGTCAACAAAAGAAAACTAAAATGGTGGCAATTTTGGAATAAGGTGTATACAGTGTATGTGGAACCATCGCTGGAAAAGTGCTCTACAATGTATCTTACTAATATTATGATAAATATTATAATAAGGATAATACATGTAACCGTTACTTTGCTAGTTTGGTGACGGGTGGTTTTGGGGGCTTGTTTCCTTCACGTTCTGTAAGCAGAGTCTTCATTAATTCTGTCTCAGTATGGGAATACTGCAACAAAAGAAAGATAAAGACATAAAAAATTCAGCTGCAAGTATGGTCATTGCAATATTAAGGCCCAGTTAAACTGGAAACGGTTTATTTGCAATTTACACTGCAATTTTGATCAAACACAGGTTGCATGATAAGATACTTGGTGCAAAAGCCAGAATTTGATGAGAACATGTCTTGTTATAAGACATGTTAGTTTAAGCTTATAAATGTAACAAAGTCAAAGACAATTTGTATAACATACAGATCAGAAACTGCCTTATGAGCAGCCCAGCTATGATACATGTACATGCAGTTATTGTAGTTAAAATGCAAGTAGTGCAAGTCTTGCATTTGTGGTCAGTGGTATTTAGATCTGCACATGCACCAGGATTCCACTTGTTCTTAGGCCGCAATGCGTTAAAGTAGTTTTACATTGTCAGCACTTTCCTTGAGCATGCGAGTCTAAACCACGGAGGCTCTTCTCGGAGGTTTCCCCTCCCCTGTCCCTCCCTTCTCTTTCCACTGTTTTATCAGTGTGATGGGCGCTTGCTTTTCTCCCTTACACATGGGGTCTCATGGTTGGTATGTTAGGATTTGCCCGCCATGAGAGCAGACTCTATCTAGGAGCTGGCTGCCAACAGCAGAAGCTCCTGGATGCCTCAGGCACCCAACCACCACTTTGCAAAGCAGTAACTGTTGTTAATTGTGTAAAATGTTATAACTTAACTGAAAATAGTGACTTAATGAAACATAACAATATCCCAGCTTTGACATGTGATCCTAGAGGTGTTCAACACAGTGAGGTTTATGACATGTAACATGCTAGCGCATGCACTTAACCAAAAATATCCATTGAGGGGAATTATATGTGCCTACTCAAGGAGGGCAGGAAGATGTCTACTCAAGTAGACTATCAGTAGTCCCTCCTTCACTTAGTTTGCCGAGCGAGACCATAAATAAACTACATACACCAAATGGCCACCTGAAATCATGAAAGGCATGAAAGGAGGTGACTCCACTCAAGACTGCCATTAAGTTTTTGAAACACCCATTGCCTTGGTCTTCACACCCAAACAAATTTCATGCTTTGTGGGAGAAGTACAAGTTCACCTGTAACACGAAAGGCTCATCAAGGATACTCAGCCACAGTAGGTGTGACAGGTTGTGATCCTTACCACAGCCTGTATGAAAAGTGTCTCTGTGTAGTATGAACAGTAAGTGAAATTCAAGTGTATGAACATTAACTGAAATTCAAGTGCCATTTCTTTCGAATGCCCCATTACTTACCAAAACTATTCCTAGTGTTTTTGAGTTCCACGACCCAAACCTCTCTGACTTTTCAAAGAGTTTTGCAAAGTCTTCAAGAGGTTGTAGTTTCTTGAAAAATGTGTCTTTAGGGTCCATGGACAACCACCAACCTCAAGGAAATTAAAAAACAGGCACATGCATGTCACCAAAGAAAATAAATACATCAAATTAAAGAGGAAGTCACATCAGTCTTAGCTGGTTTTCATGTAGGGCCACTATCCTAAGATTGGTTTCAGTAGGGAGGAAAACCAGAGAACCTGGAAACCCCATATATGGCACTTGGCCAGAATCGAACCCTTGCCAAATTGGTGGGAGTTGAATGCTCTCACCAATACGTCATCTCTGCTCCCCAAGAGTAGCCTGCAAACAGGCTCTCCGTATGGGTTATTCCGAGATTTGCTTTCAAATGGTGTGCAATCAAATCCTAGGGGAT
>CM042752.1:5258109-5287633 GCA_022496165.2 Catalaphyllia jardinei
GCATGCAGGACTAAATTTGCACACCTTTTCTGAAATTTATGAGTCTTCAGTGAGGTATAAGATGTGCAAGTAGATGGATCACTACTTCAGGTATATAAAAGGTTAGGGTTTCACAAGGTGAAGTATATGAAAGGATAGGAACTCTTTCAGTAAGTTTTTTTAAAGGGTGTTTGCTTAGAATCTTTTAAACAGATGCACCTCATGACTGCACCCTTACATTTATTAGACACTACACAGCCATGTATGTGAAAACAACAATATCAGAAGACTTCCTTTTTAAGCAATCTATTCACAATACGGGCCAGTAGTGAACGTATGTGAAAGGGATACCTTTTTCAATTAAAGGTATGCATGTATGAAAGGGATACCTTTTCTGTCAAAGTAGTATAAAATAGAGAAAAGGTGAGACCTTGGGGGAGAGCCTCCCCCATTTGGAACTTTAAACACGAAACCCTGACATCACAGCTTTTTAAAAGGGTTTCTGTATCATCAAATTCTCCCAACTAGTACAACAAGAAAAGAGGGACACATATGGGGAGAATTCATTTCTTGACTCACCTCTTTGAATGTAATATCACTATCACCAGTCCTCTCTTTGAGCTGCTCACCAAACCATCTCAACATTCTCTTTCCAGGATTCCATCCAAATCCTTTGAGCAAGTTGGGAAGAAGGCTACAGTATCCACAGTTGTGATCTGTGAGCAACAAAAATGGTTACTTATTGCATATTTCATGTGAAAGGAGGAGGGCCTTTCAATGAATAAACAATACGACTAGAGCAATAGGGGCTTATAGCACTATAGGGCTTCCACTGGAGTTTATGACTCCTGATCTGGGATCTAATTAATGTAGCCAAACAGTTAAATGGAAGACAACAGAGCAATCACAGGCAGCATTTTCGTTTGCAGTACTTTGCATCATCGTGTTTCACTGTCTAGTATTTTTTGGGGACGTAGGTCTTTTCAGATCCAATATGCTGCTCATTTTTTTACATGGTTTGGCCATGACAGTTTGTGTCGGTCCACAGTTACCTTATCGCGGCAACGACATGATATTCTGGATTTTTCCAATTGTCTCTTGTCATACGTCTTGCATGTGACATTGGCCAATTGGCAGGGATTTGGATTTGAGTTTCATCTGAGGTCATCGCCATCTTAGTGAGTATATGGATATCAGTGGACCAGCTGATTACTTCATAGCTTGCTACACCGTGCTGACGAGACCCAACTAGGTCGAAACAGCTGTCCACGGTTGCAATTGTTGGCTTTAAGTTTGGACTCTATCATGTCGTTGCCCCATTAAGCTTTTTATGCGGTATCAGCCTTGCATCATGGTTTGTTACTATTTTCCCGCTTTATTAAACTGAGTTGTATCTACAAGGGTGCATTGGGACGATCTGGATCTGGATCTGGATTATAAATACAGCATTTTTTGAGCAACAACAATTGGATGGTATACTGAGTTTTCCAGTGGTTCATATCTGTATCAAGTGGGATAAAATAACTACCTCCAAATGAAGTCCACAGTTTCCAATAAAAATTTCCAGAATTTGCTGCACTATTTGGTTTTTGAAAAAAAATTCTCAGCCTTTTGGTTAAATGGTAAGCCCCTAAGATTAGGAGAAGTACAGCTGTAAATAAAAAAATGTCTATGGGGAGGATATCTGTTTACAAACATTGTTTTGCTATTTAAAGGTACAAAAAGTTAATCAAAAAAACTTTTAAATTTGACCAGTCAATAGTTCCCTTGTTGGCATATTAATAAAGTACAGTGTATGTCACATCAATAATCCATTTTTTTTTGTATCTTTGCTATATTGTTCAACCTACGTGTTGCAGGTCAAAGTGAAAATTAGGTTTAAATGATTTTAACCATGAATAATTAGGGTTAATAGACAAAGGAATATCATTTTCACCTGAATTTCATTTTGAGCTTCAAAATGTATTGGTTTTCTCACATCAGCAAGATTAGACATTGGGTTATTCCAGAAAAAATCCACACCCCCCCCCCCCCGACGGATGGGATTCTGGAAATTCTCGCGGAAGGGGGGGCAAAGACCCTGGAAATCCAGGCGGGAGGGGGGGTTGAACTGGAAAAAGTCTTCTGCAGGGGTCATTTCAACCGATAGTTCACGCGATTCGAACGTTTAGTTCGGTGACACTTAAACGCTCTCAGACCCTGAAAATAGTAGAAATATTTTGTTTACATACTTCTCACCTGACGTAAATGATAATCTAAGTTCCTTTGTAGGTCCTTTTATAGCAGGAAAGGCGGGCAAGGTAATGAAGAAAGAGCCGTCGCAACGTTGTTGCAACGAAGAGTTTGAAACGCCTGACACATTTTTACTCGTACCCAGACCTAGTGCGCCACCGTTGAGTAATTTCACGTTAGCCCCGCTGAAATCTTGGTTGTTTCGTGTAACATTTGATAATAGTAAAGAAAGTAAAATAACTGAGTTACTTTCCCACCTTCGCACTTTGTATTTTCTATTTTATTTTTTTAGCTTTTCATCTAGATCTGCAATTTGTCAGCGTAGTCCGCCTGCTTCTTCAGGCAGATTCCCCTCATAGTCGTAAAAGGAATTCTAGCGTCTTTGTAACAAGATTTGAGAGACATAAAGAAAATGAAATTTTTGCGTTATGTAATTACTCTCAATTTCGTTTTCGTGAATGGGAGCTGTTTCAAGTGCTTATGTCTTGGCTACGTTCTCTTCAGCACACATTTTGTCTTTCCGATTCACTAACAAAAGCCTAACGACTTTTTGAAACTACGGCGCTCGGAGAAAGCTCTTCCCAACACGAGTTTGAAGTTTCCTTCCACAGCAGATTAGAACAACAGGCTCTTGAAGGTAGGATACGTGAATCAAATTATCCAGTCTTTAAGTTATAAAAGAAATTGAACAATAAACAAGTTTGGACTCGCTTTTCGAAAGATTTTTTGATTTTAAAGTTCTCGATCTTCAGTGGATGAGACTGACCTTCTTTCTCCAAAAGCAAAAGGTAGGACTGTTGAACTCGTTTCTCATGTTCTTTACTATTAAATTGTATTTACTTTTGGACCATGTTTAGCGCAAAAAAAGAACAAGAGTAACTGATTTTTATGAGCTAAGAAAACACTCATTCGCGTTTTCGCATTTTTGCTCCAGTCTTTTCTTAGTTCCACGCGACAGAATTTTTGATATTATTTAGCCAAAACTTTAAAAATTAAAAAGAACATCTTCTAGAAGTGATTGTGCGTATTTTCTATTAAAAATAAATTAAATTTAAGCCTAATATTTTTTCGCGGAAATCAAGGCGGGAGGGGGGTCTTTTGTCTTGGAAATCCAGGCGGGAGGGGGTCTTTTGTCTTGGAAATCCAGACAGGAGGGGGGGTCGTGTGCTTCAGGAAATCCAGGTCAGAGGGGGGGTTAAAAAACGACCCCATCCGTCGGGGGTGTGTGGATTTTTTCTGGAATAACCCATTACACAGAAAAATTATTATGCACTCCGTCAGCTCACCAACTAAAATTCTCCGAAGATCCTGCTCCAGAAATTCTCTCAGCTCACGAGAATCATACCCAAGAGCTATAAGTGTTGCAATGATCGCTCCTGCACTAGCGCCAGCCACTCTTTTGATGCTTTTCATAACACCAGCATTTTCTAACACCTGTCAGATCAATAGAGGAAAATTATAAGACTTTGTAACTACATGTAGTATATGAGAGGTCATTTGTCCTAATATCATATATTGTAATACAGCCATAGCAGAAGTCAAGGTTTGAACTGAGAAACATTCAAAATGACAGACGAAAAATGTTGAAAAATACTCAACTACTTCTATACATGTAGTTAAGGTATACCCCAACATTTAATAAAGCTTAATTTTGCAACTCTTGATGTGTGGATTATTTACGTTTTAAATACTCAACTACTTCTATACGTGTAGTTAAGGTATACCCCGACATTTAATAAAGCTTAATTTTGCAACTCTTGATGTGTGGATTATTTACGTTTTAAATAAAAAAAACAGTCGCAAAAAAAAGAGGATACAATTATATGCTTAAACGACCTTAAAACTTTTCCTGTTCAAATTAATTTGATACAAGTTCATTAAATATTTTCGTGAAATTTTCTTCATTTTATTTAATTTCACTATAAATGTTATTTCAAAAATTCTATCAATCCTTTAGTTCCTGCACTTTGCCGAATTAATCATATATTTAACTTATTTTTGACTTACAGTGAACAACAATATACAAAGACTAATTAATGGTCACAAGCAATGCATGGTCTTACGAGTTTCATCAAATAAGTCAAACCTTGACAGTAAATTACACGCTCCAACCCATTAGAACTACAGGGCCATTAGAACACAATTGTCAAGTCTCATAAATAATACACTTAAAGGAAAAAATATTCCTGTTTTGAAAAATCGTCCTACCCACAAAAAATACAATATACCTCCGATCGATAAACTTTCGCTCAGTCTGATTTATTTTTGTGTTAACGAATCACACAAAAATAAAAACAAATAACTAAATCAACTGATATCGCTTTGCGAAATTTTTCGTTCAACATGATGTTCAACAACATCAAATATTGACACACATGCTGAGCGGTAAAGAAAACCTTCGGAACATTTTCCACGGAAAACTATTTTGTTATCGAGAAGTACAGTAAAAGCAATATTTTCTTTCCTTCTTGTAGAAATCTTGACGGAAGCAAATTAAGCTTACATAAGTTAATATGTATTCACTCACTATCGTAGTTAACTTACTGCTATATAATTAATGAAGTGATTCACTCAAAACTTGAAGCACACAATCGAACTATATCACTATTTTCTCTTAAATAGAGTGAAGAAACTTCAAAACTTTTCCCAGCACCCGCACAGGGCATCAGATTTTGTTTTCACATATTTTTCGCAGATTGAGTAAACTAAATCTTGTCAGCTAAACGCGTTTTCTAGCTTAAGAGCTAAGCTTACATGTAAGAGGTAATTTACAATACGCGAAGGAATTCGCATGGTCAACAAGTGAATTTTGATTTGTAGAAAGATGTGACTGTCAAACCCAAACCAAGCTAAATATCGGAATAAAAACATGCCGGAAGTTTAAACTGATAAATATGATTCAAGTGGAAGTTCCATGGAAAACTCTATGTGACCGCACGGTAGCGAAGGAATCTGTGACCTTCATTTGTCAAAACAAAAGAACACAACAACACAAACCAAAAGCATAAATGGAGAAAAATACCTGTAGGGCACCAACATAAGCCATTCCCTTGTTCCCACCACCTTCAAACACCAAATTTTCAAATGGGAAAGGAAATCCTTTATAGACATCTTCCTCATAAGATGTACTCCCTCGACGAACTCGTTCAGTTGTCTCAGCAGCTTTTAGCGAACCCACACTACCAAGCAACGTAGCCGCTTCGAAGAAACTGTTCGGATCTAAAGAAGTCGTGGACACCTTCTTTACTTTTCCATTCAGCGTTTCATGATGCTTGACGTTCCCGTTCACATTCCTGTTGGCCATTCGAGCGATATCCGTTGGTTCGATTTTCCTGCTCTCATGAAACTTTCTGGACGACGAAATCCTTCTCAAGTCTCCATGGATCACCCCATTGGCGTTTTGATCTGTTGTTCCGTGCATAGCCGGGGAGACTATCCCACGATGCATAGCGGTGCACCCGGTGGCATCTGTAAGTATTAAAACAGGAGACACAGAGAGAGATTTGCCTCAAAAACGGAACCGCCGTTAGCGAAAAATGTAAATATGCTGCGGATAGGACCAGATCGATTGGACAAAAACGAAAAACTACGACGTGTTCTGTATTTTATTAGCTTGCAGTGAGCAAGGTCAAAATTCGGTTCAAATTCGAAGCCCGTCTCGAGCGAAGATTTCGGAACAGATAACTGTAAACAAAACCCCTGCCTAAATGCGCTCTCAAGTACAAATTGAACATGTGCGAACATGAATAAGGCAGAACAAACAAAAAATTGCAGCGAATTCCTTTTTTTTAAGGTTCACACAAATTACATAGAGAGAGCCAACGTAATGCAAATCGACTTGGCACTGTTGTGTTGACACGATGGCCACACAAGACGCAATTCGCACCTGATTCAGAAATGATCGAAGTTTTTCTTCTTGTGAGCTGTTCTCTTCATTGGTGATTATTGCCTTGCACACATTCCCGCTAATGTGAATCTACATTGCACCCCGCGCACACTGCTGTGACATAATTGTACGCTATCGCCCCGTGAGTTGGGAGTCTCAGCGCTGTAGTTTTGTGATGTTCTCCGAACCAATGACGGAAAACTGAAATAGACAGGACGGGTAATTTGAATGACAACACTGGAGGTCACACACAAAGAGCTCCCTTTTATTAAGCAAAAACTGAATGGCAGGAAGGTAAACAAGTTGCCATGGAGACTGGGGCACGAACAAATGCTGTGTAATTGAGGGCGAAAGGAAGTTTACCAACCTCACGGACAATTGAAATTTTTCTGGTGTTGCAATTGTTTTTTCCTCTAAATAAGGGAGAATAGAAGATGTGCAACTGCTATATTGTAAGTGCCACAATAGGCCGGTGACAAAAAGCACTTACAATACTTTTACAATATTATTTTCATTGTATATGCGTTGAACTCAAAGAGATTGATTTTGGAATTTCCGGCATTTGTAAATTTGTAAATTTGTAATTTGGAACTTTAATTGCCTCTGTTTCTGTCAACCAGCTAACTGTGTCAAGATTTCAAGCACGGATGTTTACCAAACCGTTTGATTCGTATTGTTAGAACTAATAAAAACATTATGCTTCAATGTGTCTCCCAAGAGTCTGAATCTATTCAGTGAAATTGCACGATCTATTTGGTTTTGTTTTCTTGTAGTATAGCTTTCAAAAAAGGTTGCTAGGACTTGCAGAATCAACAAAACTAAATTAGTAAATAAGTATTCCGGGCTTGTTTTAGCCCTCATCTTAGCTTTTAAGCTGATTCACGACCTCATGGGTGATTCCGCACAAAATCTTTCATTGAATAAAAGCCCGAGGTGTTTCACGCCTTTCTCATGCGACTGCAAATTTGTTCTTGATTTTCAGGCCTTTTAAAGCTTATTAACATGATATAATGAGACAAGTTTGTTTCTCTCAATCGTTTACGAAAGAGTAGAGATGTAATATATCCTCACAATATCGATGTCTTTCAAGTCCCGGTCAAGTAGATACGGCAATGACAGATGAGAGTAACGAGATGATATCAAACAAAGGTGTTCCCTTGATGTGCATGTAACTAAATTCCCAGAACTATCATCGAACTCAGAATTAACCCTGCAGTTTCTGGACACTAAAAAGATGACCTTATTTTTTGATAGCTTTTGACAATGAGCCTTTGTAAACATCCGGATATTTGCTCAAGAAATCGTCTGACTTTGATCAGAAAGCCATTAGTTTGCTGAATAGAGATATCCGTCAATTTCCTTTGACGCCGTAATTTAGAAATATCCGGCTTTGCGCTGACAGCTATCCAGGTGTGTTATCGTAGGCGGATTTCTTTGATCCGTAAACTTAAAAAAAGTTCTATTTTATACATTTCACTGTTTAAATCTAAACAAGCTTGTTTTTTGGAGGGCTTTTTTAAAAATTTTGTCTCGCGTTGATTGAATTCGTTATTTATTTATTTATTTATAATTCGCATACGTTACCCTCAGAGAGAAAACGTGAGTATAGCATGTTTTTAGGGTCATCAAAGGAAATCGATCGAACTGATTTCTACTTCCTGTAATGCTTAAAAGGTTTTTGAAAAATTAAAGCGCGCGCCACAAAGCTGATAACTCCATTAATAGGGTATCAGTTCCAGTTCCGCTTCGGAACTCATCTTTTCACAATTCTCGCGTGCAGAAATCGAATACTGATTTTAATCAGTATTAGGTACTTGGTCGAGCACCTCATCAGAATAGCAGAGTACTCATCTCCGTGTAGTAATTAGAGATGGCCGTTTTCCTGTACCTTCGAGTTCTTTACCTTACCATTCTTGCTGTAGACTGTACGAGTTGTCCCTCTTTCGCTTCCTCGAGCGTGACGTGAAAGAAACCCGCGAGAAAAAGTTCATGCACTTGGGCGGGGAAGGTGTGCCCGGCGGATACGTCGAGAGAAAGGACATCTATAAATAAATTCTGCAGTGCCAGTCGAAAAAAGCAAGGCTGATTGCACAGTATAGGGATATATTTTCCAATATTTCGGAAGGCACGGCCTTCCTTCTTCAGAGTGTTATAGAGAATGACTGAGATCAAGAGCTGAGATTCTCTATAACACCCTGAAGAAGGAAGGCCGTGCCTTCCGAAATATTGGAAAATATATCCCTATACTGTGCAATCAGCCTTGCTTTTTTCGCCTGTTATTCAACTTATAGCTGGTTAGATCCTCTTAAAAGGAGAGGATCAGGTACTTCTGTTTTGTCACGGTGGTCCTTGCAAAAATTACTACGTCTGCAGTGCCAGTGGCTGATCTAGGGGAGAGCCCCAGAGGGGGGCCCCCCCCCCTTTGGGGTAAAAAAGAAGAAATGACTGAAGGAAAAAAGGCGAGCAGGGCAAGTAAATCAAGTATAGAACAAGGAACAATCGTCGGAAACTTGAATTTAGCTAGCAATCGTGACTATAATCATGGTGCCAATATAAGGATTTATGGGTTATGAACGAGGCGCTGTTGCTCCTAAACGAACAAGAAGCCCCCTCATTTTTATTTTTCAAAATTTAAGTTCCTATAATATAAACAATCAATAGGCAAAGTTTGACAAAAATCTCAGAGCAGGTTCTATTTCGACATCGATCTTTTTTTCCTCCATTGTCGCGTTGTCGCTTTCTAACCTTGTCTTATCATTTCCAGGCTCCGCAGATATTTTATTGAGGTAATGGGTCTCTTAGTTCCAGACGTCTTCAAGTTCTCCCTATATTTCTTTTTGCCTTTGTTTTCTTTTCCTACAGACCTGCCGACCGACCCAAAATCAGGAAACGTATCCGACAGTAAACGAGCATGGAAAAAAAGGGGATAGCCTTACCGTAAATTGAAGGAAACCTGAAAATACTTTACAAAGATAGAAAAACACCAAAGAGATAATAATAATAAACCACAAAGGAACCGGGATGGTTCGGAATGGAGAAGATTGCCGATGGACACGGATTACAAACAACTGACGAAATTGAAAAATTTAGGCTTAAGCTTTTCAATAGACGAAAATTAGCAATAGACTATGTACAAAGCGGATTAAACAGTATAGGAATATATTTTCCAATATTTGGAAGGCACGGCCTTACTTCTTCAGGGTGTTTCTCTGTAACACCCTGAAGAAGGAAGGCCGTGCGGGGCCTTCCGAAATATTGAAAAATAAATTCCTTTACTGTGTAATCAGCCTTGCTAATTTTCGTTTATTATTCAACTTATAGCTGATTAGATCTTCTACAGCGAGAGGATCCGGTACTTCTGTTTTGTCACTGTGGTCCTTGCAAAATTAACGTCTAAACTTTTTCAAACCGTTCAAGCGTGACTGACCTTCTCTTTAATGAGCTAAAGCTTGAATGGTTATTCTAGATTAAGAATATATGAAATATGGATTGCGGGCCGAACAATACGCATGTAATCGCTTTAAGCTTGTTAGATCCAGGGACGAAAAGGTTTAAAATATTAGGGCTTGGTAAATTCGTAAATTGACCTATAATTAGAAAGAGACCGGAGTTTCAAACCGCTACCGGTTCATCCGTTTGCGACAAAGAGTGCAGTGAAACGTACGTATGTGAGTTCCTATTGTTTTCTACTTCACTGAGGAAAAGTGCTAAGAGGTTTTTTAGTTCTTTTCAGGTCATAATTATCGGATCTATCTATAGATACAATTACTCCCCCGGGATCGGAAATAGGCGAGTCTTAAATACACAATTCACAAAGAAAAAAACGGATTTTTGGAGCTCATATTTTTGCAGTTACCGCCCTTGGTGTGTGACTCCTATCCTATTCAAGGCTCTCAGTCAGAGGGAACGATCGAAAAAGCGGGCGGGCGACGAGCGGGGACTGAGATGCGAAAGGAGACCTCTCCTTTTCACCTCCACATCGGATCCCGTCCCTCCCTGATCCCGCTCGTCGCCCACCCGCTGGTTTGATCGTCCTACTGACCGAGAGACTGGAACAGGTTTTTTCTATTTTCGATGCTGTAGACAATGGAAAGCGCAGTCAATTTTGATCAAATTTGATTTGCTGGTTAGTTAGTTGTTTCGTTCATATTCGATCTTTCCTGATCTTGCATTTCTTATGGGCTTCAGGAAAGTGACGAGGGGGAAGTTGGGGAAAATACCCAAAAAATCATGCAAGAGAAGGTAACTGAAAAACAAAAAATCCAGCAGCGTTAATTCCACTATCCGAGTTTCATTTTTAGAATTCCACTGTCGTGCTGACAAACTGTCCTCGTCTGAAGGGCACATTGACAGCTACCACTTTATATTACACTTTTTTGGGTCATGGCGGAATCCCAATTCACCAGATTTTCTCTACAATTGGAGAAAACGGACATTTTTTCCTTGCCAGGCTGATACATTTTGACGCAGCAACCTTGTTATGAATAGTGAGTAGCCATGGCTGCCATGGCTTTAAAGTGATAGAACAATGTGCTATAAACACTGGGCAATCTTGCTTGAAAGCCTCAACAATCATATAGAAAGGGTTTCATAAATGAAATGTGCAAATGAAGATTGTGAACAGATATGCACACACATGTCGAACTGTAACACTTCCCCTGAGATAAAGATCAAACGCTGGAATCAAAGACAACCATGGAGGTGTTAGCACAACTGGTGGGCTTAGTGTGTGAAGTTTCAATCTGTTTTAGACTTTTGGCAAAGTAAACGACGCATCATTTAAGTTTGATCGATGCATTAAATTTATCCTCTGAAAATCACGGAAAAAGTACCAAAGACTGAAAGATGCTTCAATCTTACAAAATCAAACGGCAACACAGGGCCATTTTAAGCAATAGAGCTACAGCATATATTAGCCATTTTTAACTTAGATACATCTCATACTTGGTCATGTTTCCCCCTCAGAGTGTAATATTGACAGTAAAGCAAAAAGACTGCGTGAAACATAATAAGTCTTTGTTTGAAGCCTGGGAAGAGTGTTCAAGATTGAGATGGGGCGGGGGGGGGGGGGGGGCAGTAGAAAAATTTACGCCCCCGCCCCCTCACCTAAAAAAAATTCTCCTGACCTCTGGCTGTGGGCATGCATGTAAAGTTTGCTTCGAAGTCACGTCCGCCCCAAACCCAGAATTTAATTATTTTCATTTCATTGTTGTGATTTCACATGGCGAAATAATGGATCAAAATTTATATAAAAAAGGTCATTGTAGAATCCTTGTTGAACAAAAGCGCTCGTTAATCACGATATTGCTGCCGCAGACTTGGTTAGATCTGAACAAGTTCTAGTGTCACCGGCTGTAGTGATTAACTCGCAGTTTTGCTCGTCTAACGAATAGCAGAACTAGTCCAGAAGTGAAATCAATGTGCCACTCATGCAATGCCTGACGTTATGGCCATTTAAAAAACGTAGAGCATACTTACGCTACAGTATTGCACAAGGAGAAAATTTGCCCTCAGTTAGAAGTCCGTGGAGGAAAATTCAAACGAACGTGCGTGAGATCACATGATGTCCTTCCATATTGTCCGTCATCATAAACTGCTCTAAGTGTCTAATTTTATGCACAAAAGTTGTTTAAATTGTTGAAGTTAGTTTGAAAAGTTCAAAGGTGGGTGGCTTTATGCCCGCTTGTCCAACCATTGAAGGGATTTACCGTATTGTGTTGTTTTTGCTCTGTAAGAAGAACTCGTGGAATTCCATTGAGCTAGTGAATGGGGAATTTTATCTGATGTAAAAACATCGTCTGATAGCTCTGTTTCCGTGAAATCCCGGGGCCCGGGCGTGAAATGCGCTGGCTTGAGTCTTGTGAAAAGAAAATCAAATGCTACAAAGAATTGAAGCGATGTCTTTTCAGTTTGTTTGACAGGAATCGATTAAATGAGGCAATGATTAGGAACAATTTAAGTGTTTTTTAGAAAGGAAGACTTATTCTGAATTATGATAGCCTGCGTAGCAAGCGTTTCCGTGGAGTTTGTGAGCATGGAAAGACCGAGGAACGGGATTTTCGGTATTTTGCCTGCGCTACATTGGATTATACAGTTTGAAGTCTGACATTGTGGCATAACTGAAATCTTCCTTTGAAAATTTCAGAGCCCGAGTTCATCTGCTAGAAAATGTTTCTGCCTCCATTTCACCTCCTATCCTTCTTGAGCAGTTAACTGAATAACTTAGAAGGTGTACTTGAAGAGAATTTCTGTATAATCATAATTCTACCCTGCGTAGCAAGCGTTTTTGTGCGGTTCGGGAGCAAAGAATTACAGGGTGATGAATCCCGTTAACTCTGTCTTTCTATGCTCCCAAACTCCACGGAAACGCTTGCTATGCAAGCTATCCACAAGCTAGTCACTTAGAGTAGTTAATGGTTTCACAGTCCAATGAGAAGAGACATGAATAGGGTCTGTGTTTGAAAGGAAAAATTCATTCCTCTTTATCATAGCAAAAAATCGTAGTTTCTTTTGGTGAGTTGCAGTCTATTCATCTGGTTTGTTCCGTAACAACTTCGTAAGAAGTACGTTGCTACAGCCTTGCAAAATCTCAGAAGTCCCAATACAATACTAACTAGACGCCTTGCTGTGTGTACCCAGGCAGTCGTTATACTGAGAAGCACTAGCTATATTGCAATTGAGCTTAAATGTTCTGCATTTGAAGTCGTGCGAAATTCAATCGAATCGATGCGCTCAAGCTATTCTGCCTTCGATTGCATTTCTTGGAATCGATTAATAGCTTATTACTCGTACACAGACCTTTAGCACGTAAAATGAGTCAAGATCGTTCCATCAGCCTATGAACGTTTCAGTCTATTTTCTTTAGCCTTTGCCGTTGTTGTTGTTTGTTTGTTTGTTTTTTCATTTCTCAAACGAGAGAGACATTTTGAATTTCAGAGTTATGGCGGTTCGTGACATAGAGCCACCCTGGGCTCTGTAAATTTGTTCAAAATAATTCGAGGAATATCTCAGGTTTGGGAAAACGCAGATTTAAAAATTAGAGAAGTGTAATATTTATTTATCTCCTATAACATCACAATTTCTTGACTTTATCCACTGAATGGTTTTCGAATAGTTTTTTATTGCTTTACAGTACAATCCAAGAGTTGTTTCGCTGGGGTCAACTCATACATTAGCTTTTTTTATCTTAAATGTACAATAATTCGCTACATGGGTTTCATTCTTGAGAAGACACATACCTCTGTTACAAGAAAATAACGAAAGAATATCGTTTAGTTCGAGATTTTAACTTTATTACACGTTACGAAGTTTATCAGAGCGTTTTACTGAGGTGTACTCGAACAGATACATTCGTAAACAACAGAAACATATTCTCTAACCTTTCTGCTCTTGTTGCTCAGACGTTATGAGTTCGTGGTGGGATTCTACTTGGTTCACAATCACGTCTAAAAATACGATGACGCTTCTGAAGATGCTATCAAGGTGAAGAGTCGATAGCACCGGTTGACAGCTCGCTCCTTTGGCATATTAAACACGATTCTTGATGAATTCCAAACGTTCGCTCGTAAATTGTTGATCTCTCGTAAGCCTTGCAGACCGGCCCTTTCCGAAAACATTTAACGATCTTTAGTGTTGATCTACCGCAAACGGTGGGTAATGAGGAGGTTGGGACCTTTTAATTTCTCGATCATCAAAAAATACGTGATACGCTTATATACACAGAGCTGAAGTTTGACAAGCATTAATTAATTGAATTTCAAAGACAGTTTTAAACTGCTTTTCAACTGAAAAACATACAGACCGATTAGAAACAACTTTACTAACTTAAGTGCACTGAATAAGAGTTTCGATTCTCAGGCATCTGAGTTCAATGAACCTATTCAAAACTGTTTCAAAGCTGGTAGTTTTCAAGGTCTGTTGAAATCGTTTTATTTAATGTTAATTCTCGATGGATGAGAATTCATTAGTCACAAAAAGTTCTCCATCGATAGAAAATGTAACATTTTCGATCGATAAAAAAATTTGCTTGACTGATAGAAAATCTTCCAGTCTTGACTGACATCTCGAAATCATATTAAAAGTGTGTTTTCGAATGGGCACATACCTCTTTGACTTTGTGCATGGTGACGAATGAGGAAGTACTTTGTAATGTTTGTAACAGAACGCTAATGCGAGCAGGATAAGTAAGGAGCTTAAGCAAATCCGACAACGAGGACGGCAATAAGAATAACCAAACAAAACGTTTAATGGGTCTAATACACCTTATCCCAAAATGGCCGCCGTTTTAATATTCTTTTGTTTACTTGCAAATTAGCCCTTGTTGCCTCGCTTCAGGGAAAATAATAACACCAAAACTTTATTAAGAAATTCAAAGAATCTTATATTTACAATAATAATAATAATCACACAATTACGAATTTAAACTCTTCTGACTTGAAATAATTTTGTACCTATGTGTCTTTACAAGAAATCAAAACAGCTGCAAACAAGATGATAACACAGTATAAGAAGAATATTAAAATTTAAAAATCTAGAAAGTTATAAAATAAAAATGATTTGAACTGGAAGTTAACAACAGACTTGATAATTTTTTGTGGGATTCCTATTATTTCAAAAAGCACTAGCTACATTTATTTTACAGTCTAAAGATTGCTCTATCTTGCTACGAAACGGCGTTCGCGAACCTCTAACGCATGCGTGTACCGATCTTAAGAGTTCAAACGAAATCTGTGTCCTGAGCCAAGTGATTACAATATGATAAGGCTCGGTATCTTTCTGAGCTATCTTGTCTGCGAGATGCTTTAAGAACCGCTGACACTCGTTTCCCATTCCGCCGTTGGTTCCAAACACTAAAGGTGTAAACGAACGAACGCTTCAGGGAAAATATTGTTTTGAATTTAGAGTTTAAGAACGAGGCAACAAGGGCTAATTTACAAGAAAACAAAAGAATACTAAAATGGCGGCCATTTTGGAATAAGGTGTATGGTTTGAGTCTAGTAACAGACAATTAGGATGAGACAAGGAATTGAAGCGATGTCCTTTTGTTCTGGGTCGAGTTGTTTGAAAGCCGATCAAGGCCCCGTCCACACTAATCCGTTTTCAAACGAAAACGGAGCTGTTTCGCTACGGATACGGCTATCGTCCACACTACAACGCCGAAAACGATCACCGAAAACGGAGCCATTCGAAAACGCTCTCCAGAGTGGAGTGATTTGAAAACGATACTTTTTGAAAATGCTGTTTTCTGGTGTGGACGGAGAAAACGATACCATCCGAAAACTGTGACGTCATCAAAATAGACACAACCGGGGCTAAATAATAATAATAATAATAATAATAATAATCCATTTATATAGCGCCTTTTCTACAAGATTCAAAGGCGCTGTTTACAAGAATTAGATAGGACTAAAAAATAAAAATAAGCGCACGAAATTGACATCAAAACTAGACGCTAGCAATTAAAAATATCACGATTCATAAGCTCGCTTAAAAAGAAATGTTTTAAGTTTACGTTTGAAATCATCAATTGAGTTTGCAGATTTAATATCCTCAGGTAAGTTATTCCAAAGTTCCGGAGCAGCAACAGAGAAAGTTCGTTTACCATACGAGTTAAGATTAAAATAGGGTTTAACTAATAAATTTCTATTAGAGGATCTAAGATTGCGACTGGGTGTATACAATTGAAGGAGTTCTTGTATATAGATTGGAGCTCGATCATGTAGTACTTTATAAGTAATCAACATTATTTTAAATTCAATACGAAAGGAGACCGGGAGCCAATGAAGATCCCTCAGGACTGGAGTAATATGGCAGAATCTTGGACACTGGTTGACAAGGCGAGCGGCAGAATTTTGAACATGTTGAAGCTTCGATCCGAATAAGATAGGATGGCAGGCCGTACAATAAAGAATTACAATAATCAAGTTTAGAAGCTACGAAGGCATGGATAATAATTTTTGCAGCGTCATAAGTAAGATATTTGCGTATGAAACCAATATTACGAAGATGGAAGAAGGAAGATCGACAGACTGCATTAACATGAGGTACCATACAAAGGGACTGATCAAAGATGACTCCAATATTGCGTGCACTGGAAGAGCAGCATACAGTCTCGCGTCACATATATTAACAGAAGATAGTGGTGGCCGAGGTCGATAGGAAGAAGATATTACAAGAACTTCGGACTTGTGTTTATTTAGTTTCAGCTTGTTGGAAAGCATCCATGCGTCCATGTCCCGAACACAGTTTACCAATTTGGCGTTACTCAGATTCATATCAGAAAGAGACGACGTCCTAAACGTAATATATAGCTGAGTGTCATCAGCATAAAAGTGATAGAACATTTGATGGCGTCGTGCAATCTCGCCAAGAGGGGATGTGTACTTTGAATATAACAACGGGCCAAGAACGGATCCCTGCGGTACACCAAACTCGAGAACATGAGAGGTAGAGCATGCACCATTAACCTGCACAAACTGTGTACGATCAGAAAGATATGATCGAAACCATTCCAATACAGTTCCAGTAATTCCTAAGCGATTGGACAGTCGCGAGAGGAGGATACCATGATCGACAGTATCAAATGCAGCCGAAAGATCGAGTAGTACTAGGATAACTGAATTATGTTGATCTATTGCCATGGCTATGTCATTGTGAACTCTAATAAGAGCCGTCTCTGTACTATGGTTCCTCTTATAGGCTGATTGATATGTTTCACCAAGGACATTAATATCTAAGTGTTGAATCAGCTGTTTAGCAACACATTTTTCAATAGTTTTGGATATGAAACGAAGATTAGAAATAGGCCTATAGTTCTTGAAGTCGTTCGAATCCAGAGAGGGCTTTTTGAGCAATGGCTTAAGTATAGCTTGTTTAAGTATTCCAGGCATCCGACCAGTTTCCAAGGAAGTCGACTCGACTTCGACCGTGCGTATCCAAAATGACGGACAGACGCTAACAAAGAATCAAGGCTTCTTCTTCTATTCAATTGCTTAAATTGGGAAATTTACTGTGATGATCACTCTTCACTTTCAAAGAATCAAGAATGGCGCCAATTTTGCGAACCGATATATTGAAATGCGCATGCGTCGAGTTCACTTAAGCATGCGCACTAAGAGTATAAAAGCGTTTTCAAAACGGATACGGCGTTGTAGCGTGCACGGGCGAAAACGATACGAAAACGATAAGTGTGGACGCAAATCTTTTTGAAAACGGAGGAAAACAGCTCCGTTTTCGTTTGAAAACGGATTAGATTTCAGGTAAGCCATAATGCCAGACTTCAAACCGCATAATCCACTATAGCTAGTCACTTGGAGTAATCAATGGTACTCATCAATCACAGTCCAGAGAAGAGAAACATGAATAGAGCCTGTGTTTGAGATAAGAACAAATTCCTTTGTATTTATCACTTTATGGGCCAAACTTGGTAGTTTCTTTCGGTGAGTCGCAGTTTGTACATCTGTTTTATTACGTAACAACTCAGTAAGAACTTCAGTGCTGCAGCTTTGAGAAAATCTCGGAACTACAAATACCAGTAATAACAAGGCAGTTGGAATTTTTCAATTTCTCGATCATTAAAAACTACGTGATCAATTTGATTTTAAACGGCAATTTAAACTGCTTTTTAACCGAAAAACTTCTAGAACGATTAGAAACAACATAACCAACTTAAAGCACGGCAATTTCAGGCATCTGAGTTAACTGTTCAAGCGTTTTTTTTTCAAGATCTGCGAGATATTGTTCTTGCCACTCGAACATAAAATTCCTATCTTCTCGCCACCGTGTAATATCCTCTATATATTATGCTACGACTTATCGGAAAATACTACTGTCTCCTTACATACACATGTAGGTTACTTTACAAGCTTCTGGATTGAGTAAAGGATCACATTCTGACCTACATACCATAACGAATAAGGAAGTATTTTGTAATATTTGTAACAGAACGCTAATGTGAGCAGGATAAGTAAGGAGCTTAAGAATACCACGACGAGAACGGGAACGAGATCGTCACCAACCAAAAGGTTTAAACAATAGCTGTGCACGTGCGTTATAAATTTTTGTACATTTCTTTGCCGTCCTCTGCAAAACAACAACGTGAAATAACCAAATTCCGCGTAGCCTGATGCACGCGAACGACGACAGCTAATTTTCCGCATTTCCATTTGAACTAAGCGCTATCATTGTATATTGAGCTCGAGAATGTTTTTAAAGCCATTGGTGTACTGAACAGCTCTAGACAACTGCGAATTTTGTTGGTAAAATATAAATTCAGTTTTGACTGGCCGTAGCCTTTGGCGTTGCCGTTGTCGTCTGTTAAGTTCCCCAACAGCAAATATCGTCAATTGATTAATATAATATTAATTAGTTCTCTTTCTGATGTACAAGACCATTTTGCCTTTTAATTCTTCTGTGGGAACTGACTGTAAATGCATTGCTATGTTTCCGGGAATTAAATTAAGCCAAGTTGTCGACATGGTGTATGTAAATTTCATTTGCAAGGTTTCCGGTATAAAAAGGATAGCACCACTCGATCACTTATGTGTTAGACTGTCATAAAACAGGCAAGCCTTTGTTAATGCATGGTCGAAAAATTTATACACTTACCGTTGTATATTTATGCAGCTGTGCAACACTAACATTTGCAAACATTTGAGAAATGATCTGATTCACTGTTGTTAATAGCGTATTAATTTTCTGTTAGCTCAAAATCTCAGGCAAGCGTGCGCACGATCATCTTATTCGTTAATGTTGCAAATTGTTTAAATTGATTCTTAAATTACTTTGGATAGTGTCCAAATTGGACAGTCCTCTGCGCAAAATAATTGATGAGTAAGACGAATACGCCCTAGTCCAATTTTCAGGTAATTGGATTCCAAAAAATTGTTCGAATTTATTGTTAAATTGGACTCGGCCAAGGGCATCTTCCAATCTTGGCTTACCGGCTGTCTTTGGAATGTTTTTCGTCCAGTTGAATTTCTTACAAGGCATATATCTGCTGGTTCATTTACCATAACTACACAAAAATAAAAGATTAAAAGTGTTTTACAGTTTTTTGGTCATTAATCGTTGTTCCCTTTTTTCAGTGATGTCTTGTCTAAATGAAATCTGGATCATGCAATCATATTGGACTGTTTTAAGTGTTTTAGAGATTTTCTGTTCGTTATTGCCATGGTAATACAGATTTTTGAAAAAACTCCATGCTGTGCGAATTTTATATTTAGATCGATCTAAAAGGCGCATAAAGGCTGATTTGAGTAGTTTCGGAAAGGCGAAACCGTTTAAACCGCATCGAAAGATTTCGTAAAGCATATTACTGAATGTTCTTCCATACTGCTCTTAGTCAGCAAAACTGATTTCACCGACTCCAGCAAAGCACATATAATGAATACTCTTATCTTGCAAAACTGCGTACAATAATCTCTGGCAAAACAACAATAGATTAAGTGAATGTAAATAGCTATCACGCTTTGATTACAACTGAGAGCCTTAAAAAGTTCGCTGTTCAGTTGTTGGCATTGATATAATCGTACCAGAGTTGAAATCCAACTTTAAATATCAATGAAATATTCCTCAGCGCTAGAAAAATCGGCAATTAATATTGTACGTTGATTGCAGTTTTGAACACAAATTATCGAGAGACAATTGGGCACATAGAAAGTGCACTTAAAGTCATGTATATTAATCGCTTTGGTAATTAAAATACAAACAATATGTTGCTTTATGGTTGTAGAAGGTATTTTTTCTTACCTTAAATGTTTACCGACCGATCAGTCCAAGTTTCTCAAGTTCCCTTTCTGCACACCGGCTTAGCTTTAATCCAAGTACGTCTGGTTTCACCACAGTGTTTAGCTGTTATTTTCACATCTCTGTGAGCATCTCGTTATGGTTCACTTCCTTAACACGTCATGGCCATATATCTGCAGTAATATAATGCAGACTGATGCTAAACTAGTCTGAATGACGTCATTTACCGAAAGAACGTCATAGCAAGGAGCACTTTGCCTGGTATTGTTAAGGTTGCTATGTATGCCTAGTGGATTTGCATCAAACAACTGCAAATAGGGTATTTTTTTAACTGCGAACAGTTTTTGGATTTGTAAACTATTGCGTCAAATAGAAAGAAAAGGTCAACTGAGAACTGAGGGGCTGTTTTGATCCTGCACAACGAAATAGGATTAGGAGATTGACGTTAAGCTAGTTTTGCACAGTGAACCGTCATCAATTCAAGTGGGCATTAAAACATGCTGAACGTTCCTCCGTCAATTCAAGATAGAAAGGACACAGCAAGTCTGTTCAGAGACTATATTAGCAGCTTGAAATTGAGAAAATGAGCCTTTAAGGGCCTTAGCTGGGTGACCTGGCAAACCAAGGCAAGTAATAAACTCATGCATTGTTTTTCGCTTTTTAACGAGTAATGATAGCCAGCAAAGCTTCGCTAAAATGAGATAAACCAGTTAGTTAAGGAAGAAATAACTCCCTCGCTCGATATGCGATAGGTCGTGAACGATTTGCTGGTGGTGATTCCGATGGTAAAGGAATTTCGCAAAGGGCTGACAATTGTGAGCGGAATGGCCGCCAAAGGGATAAATTGACCTTTCGCGTTTGGATTCGAACATGCAAGTGCTCCCAAATTAAAGACCATCTGGTATGCAACAAAGGTGGTTATATAATTCGTTCCACCCATGCATAGCTTTGACAGAGGGTTTTAACTGAAACTTTGCCAAATATAATGGGCGAGGGTTTCAAAGCGAGAAGTGTTTTTCTTCCAAGATTATTTCCAATTTCCGTATCGTCTCATCTTTTATGTAGCTAAATTACTTTAATTTGTTGAACATTGTCATTTTCCTTTTCAAACGTAAACCATCCCTTTAATAGTAGTTCGAAGGAAAGGAAAGGTACCCATACCAGGATTCGAGCCGACCTCGATTCCCTGACTCAAACCACAGCACCATTCTGCGATTATAAAGTCGTCACGAGAGAAAAAGCTGTTTTAGAGTGTTGCCATGTGCATCCGGATGCTGACTTCAGTAAAGGCTTAGTGTAAGCTCAAAGTCAGTATGTAAAAAATATCCATGGTTAATTCTGCGCTGTTTCCCTCGAATGCTCTGTAGATGATGAGCTCAAAGTCCAAACGGGAAGAACTAGCCAGGCATGTAAAAATATCGTTTAAGGATAATTAAATTGATGCTGTGTAAGCACTTGGAACTACTCTGTGACGAAAGTTGTGTTGAAAAAGTGCTAATGTTCCTATAATAAAAGGAAACGAGACGTTTCGGGAATAACCCCTTCGTCAGTCGATAAAAATTAAACGTTTGATTTTTATCGACTGACGAAGGGGTTATTCCCGAAACGTCTCGTTTCCTATTATAGGAACATTAGCACTTTTTTAACACAACGTTCGTCACGCATGTAAAAATATCCATGAATAGACAACATGACCAGTAAAACAAGTCATTTGGTAGGTGGTACATTGAGTGGTTTGACGCATAAAACTTAGTTCGATCCTTCCTTTAGTTCAAGGTATGCTCAATGGGATATTTCAGATGATGTAAAAAAAAAAACAACAACAAATAAAGGCTTAACTCCCAGATGATCCAGCTAAGTCAATGAGTTTTCATTCACTTGTCTCCAAATTTAAGACTATTTGGCCGGTGTAGTCGCTGACCCTACACATCCGGATATAGCGAGGTCTCTCTGGTCAAAACTGAACCCATGCATGTGATAGGCATCGAACGAGACTGAACAAGTTTAAAATTGACATTTAAAAGACAAAGACTTAACTGTTTTAATTGAGAGCATGTGCACAAAGTGTTTTATCTGCACCGCTGGATGGATTTATATAATATATAGATTTAGGCCAGCCTAAAAGCGTAGTTCCAGGGCCAGGTTGATCAGAGCACGATAAAGCTAACTCAGGAAAAGGTAGAATTTTGTTTGGCCTCCTGTTTTGAGTTTTAATGATCACCATATACACAAAACAAAGCAGAAAAAACATTTGTACAGGAGAAAAAGTTATAATTTAGTTAAAATGAGCCCGCGATCCGAACGAAAACCAGCAGCTCTAAACCTGAGCTCGCGATGCGGTCACGTGAATTAGTGGTTAGCGAATTGCTTGATGTGACAGCTGTCAATTAAACATAATATGCATGTCTGATATCAAAGATATATGCTGTAATCTAAAGGCCCGTTTACACAGGCGATTTTTGTCGTGGCAACTCGATGCAATTTTTGTCGCGCTAAAGTTGCAACAAGTTTTAAACATATTCGAAACCCCTGCGATATCGCGGCGACAAATCGCACTGAAAATCGCACCTGGTTTACACGTGCGATTTTGAAGTTGCAACTATAGCGCGACAAAAATTGCATCGATTTGCTGCGACAAAAATCGCCCGTATAAACGGGCCTTAAGACTGCAGGACTTGGTATTAGCTCGATGGCCGCCATGTTGTGCGACGTCGTTCGTCGTCGTCGTCGTCGTTGGGCGCAGGCGCCCGTGATCCATGCCGCTAGCCATTTTGACCATAAGAAAAGAGTTGCCTGGGTTCCTATTTCTATGCATACATGTGGTTCTTTTTCTATAATTATGGAGCTCCGCTTGGCGGCCCTTCGCCCCGCCGGAGCTCCGCTAATATAGTTAAAAATACCTTTATCACGATTGTAATCCCCAATGGATTCGATGATTAATCTTAGTCATAACAACATTTATGATGTGTAAGTGTTAGTATCTAAGGATTGTCGCGTGTAATATTGAACTATGAATCAAAGTCATTAGTCAAGGTTACACGCTACATTCCTCAGATCGCTGATCCTGTCGTAAAACGCAGTGCATTCCTAAACGTGTTAATTAACTTTAACCTCATAGGAATCGAAAGCGAATAATCTAATATAATTGTTTTAGTAGAATTCTAACTAAATTTTCTTCAAATAACGATTTCCAACTACAAATCTCTACATTTTAGGTAGCATTAAACTTCATACTTTAGCAAAATCATGCGCGGCTTGAATTGTTGTGTTCGGTTTGCAATTGGCAGCTGTCTATACGTATTCGTCAGTTCAGCTAACTATTTTGTTATAATGTTAATTTCATTTCTCTAGCACTCTTGGGAGCAGTGTTAAACCATTCAGCAATATTTCAACATCTTCCGCTGAGACACTGGAGAAACGAGAAAGCGTCAAATGGCGGAAAGTGTACAATAGCTCAGCCAATCAGTATTTCATTGGTATACTTATAGAATTCTACTAAAATGTTTTATACCGCGGCACGTTCATGTGTTTATTTTTAGGCTGGTCTGAATTTTTAGCTGGAAATATTAGTTTTCAAAGAATAACTGACAGAGTCCAGCTTTGTGCAAAGAAAACGAATTGGACTTTCTTTACTCCACACCGCAACTATCAGATACCTGCTCCTAACCATTGCCTCTGGAAGAGTGGTACAAAATTTTCATTTTCAAGAGTGGCGAGCATGTCAATCTTCCATATTGGAACATTTCAAACAGACAAGTAAGATCAGAATAAAGAAAATAATCAACTATAACTATCCAAAGGAGATTTTATTTTTAGATGTGACACTACTGAGTTAAGTTGAAGAAAAATGTTGATCTGATTCCAAGCGGTCAAAGCGAAATCTATTTAACAAAGCCTCTTGTCTGTCTGTACATGGAAACATGTGACATTGGAGATAACGTTTAAACAGTTCAACTTGTTACAAAAAGACTTCAGACAATCGTTTCGTTTTATCTTTGCAGACAGTTTTAACAATTTTGCAATCACGGTGGCTAATGCTATGCAATCGTGGACGTAAAGCGAAAAACAACATTTAACAACCATGAAAGGCATGTTTCTACACAGCAGTAACATTATTAATGGTCTAAGCTATCTACAAGAATGATGACCTCTTCTAGTACAACATTTGTAAAATTCTAATTCTAATTTGAGGGGTATAGAATGGTCAATCCGAGACTTTGCGAGATTGCGAGACTCTTGTTTAAAATCCGAGACCGAGACTCAAACGTTTAGATTGAATCCGAGCCCGAGACTTTACCTGTAAACAATCCGACCCCGAGACTCAAAAAGCTTTTAGGAAGATCTAACTGTTGAAAATATTTCGAGTTATGGTACGTAAAATGACAAAAACTTCAACGGAAGGTAACGGAAGCCCGCTAACGTGCGTTAAAAAATCAAACCAATAGCTAAGTTCTTGGAAAACGTCCGTGTCCTTAGCACCTGCTTTTCTTGCTCGTTTAACTGTGAAATCCATGCTAATTTTGCTTAATTTTGGGTGCAATTTTCCAAATTATAAAAATTCGAGACTTCGCTGACTGTTCAACGTCAGCGAGCCCGAGATTCCGAGACTCTTGTTTGAAATGCCGAGATTTCGAGACTGGGTTGATATTTTCCGAGACGCATCATTTTCTATGGACCATTCTATACCCCTAATTTGATGTCATCTTGATTTTGAAAGCTGTGCTATTTCTCTGCATTACTTGTAAACTCGGAGCTCAGAATGCTCCGTCTTTTCCTAATCCTTAAAGGCAAAAGCGAGGCGGCTAGGTCTATTTTAAGTTGAGCCTGAGGCGACCTCGTGCCCAGAGTCTCCATTTCCTTTGACCTGCGGTCGGCAAACGAGCGACCATGGAGACATCCGAATTAAAATTCAGACTTCTGCTTGATTGGCGCATGCCGAGATCACAAACACTTGCCCAATCGAGACGCAGATGATTTACGTCCGCTTATTTCCATTGTTCTTAAAGCTACCAATCAAAATCGAGTCTGTAACTCGCTTCGTCAAGCTTGCGCAGTAAGGAACGAAGACTCGAAGAACGATATTGGAGCCTGAGGCCAGGCAACATACTGGTCACACAATACAACCAGAATGATGTCACTTGTATAGCGTGACTCTTTTTCCAGTTCAGGAAAACTGTTTCATTGATCTACAATGAACTCATAAAATCATGCAGTGTTTGTCGATAGGAAATTGACGCCGCCTTTTAGTAAACATTAACTGACAGATCTAGACAATTTAATTCGACATTAAGTGTTGATTAAAGTAATTGTAAATTAGTCTCGGCAATACAATAATTTCTGTGAAAAAGCACATCATTATAAGTCGGTTTCATAACCTACTTCAAGGCAGTGTAAAAAGCGCTGAAATAGCCAAAGCACAAACAAACCAAACGTGTGCCTTACCTAACATTGACATGCACTAATCAGTAAAACGTATTTGTCATTTTCAGTGTTGCGTCAATTTCTTGTGAAACTAAACTGCTTGATGTTAGATAGAAGTCATTGGCGGGTGAGGCTTATAAACCGTTTGCTCTACTCGTCATCCAGTCTGTCCCAGTCCCCGTCGTCTCCACACTCTATCTCGCTTAGGTCATCTACTTCCGAGGCCATTCCTTCATCTTCGAACGAACGCACCTCGTCATGAGACAACGACAGATTGCTGTCGGCGTGCCTGACGTGGTTTACGATCGTCGTGTGTAAGTGTGACGTCACCAGGGTCGTCGAACCGTGGAAGCCTGGATTGCTAGTTCCCACGTGACTGTGGCTCACACCGCCTGAGGTGACGTGATGTCTACAAGAAAAACGAGCAGTCACCCGCCATGTTGATTCCTCACCGCTTATAGGACACTTCATAGAGTAATTGTCGTGTAACAAAATATAAATGAAATGTTTAATTTACGTAACTGGTGACTCGTGAAAGAAAGAAAGAAAGAAAGAAAGATGAGAGGAAAAAGAAGGGGGTTCGGGGACAAACGATGCTGTAAGGAAGATCTTTTAGATGGAGCATTTGTCCCATTGTATTTTTAGTGATGGAGGTTTACGTCGAAGCAATTTTTTTATGTGTGTTAAGTACGCAGAGATGTTCGTTTTGCATCCTCTTCCCGAATCGAGAGTGGTTAAGCACATTAAAAACGCGTTACCTTCTTTTAATTGTAACTTACGTGTGAGTCATCAAATATCTAAGATCAAACTGATGACTGTCAGTTCCACAGATACCCGGGTCCTTGTACGACCGAATGTTGGCGTGTTCATGGCCATGCTCTAAATCCACTTTTCCAACTGTCCTTTCAGTGTACATGTACTTCATCAGATGACGTAGATCATAGTCGCTATTGTCCGCTTCCCCAGCTCCCTGATCAGAGTACGACCTGACGGTACCGTGCCCCGATGATGCCAGCGCGTCCTTGGCAGGCCCTGTGGCCGCATCCACGGCGTCTGTCTTGTTTTCCTTGCACTTCCGACAGAGCAGATACAGCGCCAGCAGAATCAGGAGGATGAGCAGGATCAGAAGAAAAGCGAGAATGGCAGGCCAGTTCCATTTTTGCTTCGGGACTATGTCTTCGGCTGAAACAACGAAAATTTATAAATAACAATAACTGATAATACAAAAAAATAATGGAACGTGGAGGCAGCTTAGCCGAGTGCTTAGGCGCCGAACTTGAAATCCGGAGGTCGTAGGTGGAGTTGTTTCTCGGTTATTAGAGATGAAGACATGACTGGTCTTTCATATATTCACTTGTAAGTTATTAGAGTTATCGTTAACACAGAATTATTTTCCCAAGACCTATCATAAGCCAGATTTTAAAAATTCCAAATTCTTGCAATGCCCACTAATTATCTGGTAAAGGGGATTCACAAAAGAGAGTTAAAGGATGACGTTTACAGCAGACGGCAAACGGCAAATTGTGTTCTTTTCTTCTAATCCTTAATTAAATCACATAAAATCGAAAAATGTCTCCTATTCACCACAAATACAAATATTCTCACTCTACTAGCTTTTCATATTACCAAGTTCATGTCTCTCTTTAGGCTACCCATACCTTTCGTAACAAACTCAAAAGACACAATCGTTTACTGCAAATTGAGACTTTTACCAAACTAACGACATTTTTAGTGTGACCGTTCGTGCCGCTCGTGTATTTCGTTCGTGCTGTTCGTTCGCACGTTTGCTACCTGGCTTGCTCGTTCGTTCGTTCGAGCGCGCGTTCATACGTTAATTCGATCATTGGCCCGCTCATTCACTGGTTAGTTTATGACCGATCTTTTGTTGGCTGTCCTTTCCGCTCGTTCGTTCTTTCTTTCTCTTCGTCCGTTTGTTCGCCCGGCTACCCTCTCGTCGGTTCGTTCATTAGTTTGTTTACTCCCGGGTTTGCCCGTCCGGTTTTTCGCTAGTAGTTCGGTTGTCCTCCTTTAGTTCGTCCGTGTCTCCGCGTATCCGTGTTTGCCTGCTTCCGTCAATTAATTCGTACGTTTTCGTCTGGTTTCTTCCGTTCGTTTGTAATATCAGAAATACTCACGTGGGGCGGCTCCAATGCCCGGAGGTGCTTCACCCTTTTCGCATCGAAGTCCACCCCAGGTCCCAACACACTTGCACACTTTAACAAGTGGCGTAGTAACATTGACCACACAGCTTCCATTGTTAGCACAGTCTCCTTTCTCACACGGACATCCAAACAGCACATTCTGACGCTGAACCTTTACTGGGCTATTTTCCTGATCAAGATCCATGCCATTTAGTCGATTTTGTGAGATACAGCCTGGAATTAAGAAGATAAATAAAATAAATTACGATAAAATAAAATTTGGAGATGCTTGTTATTGTGGAGGGAGAAAAACCAGAGAACCCTCGAGGCAAGGCGAAAACCAACAACGAACTCAACCCACATATGACACCGGGACAGAATTGAACCCGGGACACAAGAGAGGGAGGAGGGGGGGGGGGACCCACGAGAGGGGGGCAAGTGATCTCACCACCGCGCGATCCCGGCTCCCCAAAAAGGCTTCCTATGGTAGGTGCAGAGCGGCAAAATGATCTTCATTCGAAACTATGAAAATTGTACAAGTGTCTGCATATAAGTTTAACCCTGTTTTAATCTCATCTGCTTGTCCCGAGGATCAGTTTGGTTTTCTTCACTCTTTAAGAAACGAAATTAACCGAGCACCCCTCCAGTTTTCCTCTATTAGAACTTTTGACTTACACTACAGTTTTCCTTTATTAGAACTTTTGACTTACTTGAAGGCCCCATAAGTGCACTAAACTGTGGAATAGAATACTTCTCACCTGCATAAGATTCATCCACACCTTCTTCAGTTTGGTTCTTCTCTCCTGCAGGCGTTTTTCTTAACTCTATTTGTGAACCGTAGTTGCCTGTGGAACTGATTTTCCCGCCACTGACCACCGCGTGCGTGCCAATAGCAACCGAGTTCGCAACCTTTGCATTTTGTTGATGTCTTCGCTGTAAGACCTGCTGAACGCTTTGACGGCTACTGTTGCCAAGGCGTAACTCGGTCACACTAACTCCCGCGCTCCCAATGACAGTTTTTTGAGAACTTGAATTATAAACAGATCGAATGGTATGCTTCAGATACTGGCGAATGAGAGTTGCGTTTTTAAGCTTTTTGACGGAAACATCGCCTTTGCTGTTGATCGTTATCAAACTCACTCCGGACAAAGAACCCCCGAACGAGGCAAACGTTGAGATAAGGCTCCCGTTCGCCGTTTGCACGATTGCTTTGCCATTGCTTTTCACGATCGCCTGCAGCACCTTTAGAGCTGTCAGTCTTCTTAGTCCACCAGAAAACAAAGCTCCACCGCCATTATCTATCAGATTATTGCTACCTCCTGTGCTACCCTCCACTCTTCCCGCATAATCGACCTGTAATATAGCAGTGTTACCCAGCCGTTCCATCTTGACGATGTGAGGTTTGTTATCAGTGATATTTACATCAGGAAGCGAAAGCATTTTCGTCCTGCCCGCCAGTCTGTACACGCAACGAAGTGTTTTTTCGTATATCTGGAAGAGAAATCAAAATCATGCTTGTTGAGTCTTTTGAGGTTTAATTTTACGCCTGTCAGCGATTTACTTTCGATGTCAGACTCTCGGACTTATTAAAGAGTTGGAAAATTGTAGGTCCTTGCATGGGGTCATATTTTACTTCATACAAACCAGCAAAAATTTGCGATTGGACGGTTTCGTGAGAAGATTGAAAAGGCCAGACTGTAATAAAGCTAATAAAGTTTTTTCTGAACTAAAATCTTTTGATTCTAATGAAGTGCTGTTAAAATCCTGATTCTTGTCAATCCAAATTGTCTCTTCCAATACTGGGACAATATCATATTTTATTGTTTAAATTAATGTAACTTACGCCAACCCTGACGAATTCCGTTCCAAATCTGTTGGTGCTCAGGAAAAGAAGACTGTCGTTGACGGTAGGTTTGGCTTTGACCTTGAGCGCAATGTCAGTAAAGTATTGACTTGTTATTGCTTTTGGAGGTTCTGCAATTTCACGTTTTCTTCTCGACGAAGTCGATGACGACGAAGACGACGATGACGACGATGACGATGATGATGACGATGATGATGACGACGATGAGGATGAGGATGATGAGGATGATGAGGATGATGAGGATGATGAGGATGA